>JARBWK010003456.1:0-12340 GCA_030556195.1 Anolis apletophallus | reverse complement strand
TTTCAAAGCACACTTTTCTTATCCGATATTAACATTAATATTGAAGAACCAAAGCAGTTGGAGAACGTTAATTACTGATGTGCTCCTTTTTCTGTTAGTTAGCACAGTGTTTCCCAACCAGGTTTCCAAGAAACAAATTGAGCCTCTCCCCTTGGAATTTTTTTTTTTTTACTATTTTACTAGATCCCCCCCAAAGGAACTGTTTATAACAGCTTCATGACATCCATAGTTAACTGGAAGCAAGTTTCATTCAGGGTGAAATTTCACAAGGTCTGGAGAACAAGCTCTATGAGGAGCGGCTTGAAGAACTGGGCATGTTTAGCCTGAAGAAGAGAAGACTGAGAGAAAACATGATAGCCATGTATAAGTATGTGAGAGAAAGTCATATATATGTTGTGTTCATCAAAAACAGGCCCAGGTATCACACTGAGTGTATAAATACATTTAAAAACATATTAACTATATGTATTACTGTGTTCGAGTGTCATTTTGTGTCATTTTGGTTGGTGGTGTGCCCCAGGATTTTGAAAATGTAAAAAAATGTGCCGCGGCTCAAAAAAGGTTGAAAAACACTGAGTTAGCAGGTGCGTCCCACATATAGGGGAGCAAAGGTAGAAATCTAATGGGGTAAATGAACAAGAGGAGTGGGAGAAAGGCTGCAGTTCTGTTAGGGCGCTTGTGCCCGCTTTGTGCTGGTCTGTGACCGTAATAAAGTTTTGATTGATTGATTGACTGCAGTTCTGTCATATTTTTTTTATAGTGCATGGTAGTCCTCCAGAAGAAAAAAATATTCGCAAGATTTTGAGATCTGCAGATCGCTTTGTCAGACCAGCCCTCCAAAAAAAAAAGCTGAGGCAGGGATGACTTTATTGTGATCCCTTGACATCTTCATTACATCCCACAACAACATGACAAAGGAGGGATTGACAGACATTTAAATGAAACTAATGAAAGTGAAGTGATGTTCTAGGTTTCATTCTCTGAATGCTGGTAAGCAAACAGGTGTGATTCTCGACTTTTGTGTGGTTTCCAGGCTGTAGTCATGTGTTCTAGCAGCATCTTCTTCTGACGTATTATCAAAGATTTTCACAGCCGGAATCACTGGGGGGTTGTGTGGTTTCCAGGTCGAATTGTGATATTCTAGCATTGAAATTTGCTGTAAGCCGGTTGGAGTCCCTCCATGGAAGTGAGAAGGTCGGGGTACAAAAACTTTAAATAAATAAATAGCAATCTCTGAAAATGTCAGCCAGAGATGCACGTGAAACATTAGGAGAAAATGCTGCTAGCTAGAACATGGCCATACAGCCTGGAAAACACACAACAAATGTGATTTTCCATGTTTTAAAAAAATATATAAACATCACAATTGTGATTCTTTTATTAGTGCCTCTGGGCTAAATTTTATTCCACAATTGTCTTGTGTTGTTTTGGTCAACACATCTGCCTTTGTTACCTCAAACTGTAATCCTTACAACTACCCTTCTAGAAGAAAACATTGAGATTAGCTCCATAAAACAGATGAAGGAACTGAGGCTATGCTTATGATAGGTTCCCATCTGACAGATTCGATATAATTCCAGACCCTGGAATATAATCTTACCTTTTATACAATCAATTTATGTTGCAGGATTATGGAACTGATACAGAAGAGAGGCCCCCTGAAAGCACAGCCAGTTAAACCGCTGAGCTGCAGAATTTGCTGACCAGAAGGTTACGATTTGAATCTGGGGAGCAGGTTAAAGCGGGTTTGGTACTTTTCCGTGCAAAAGTACAGTCAGAGAGTGATGCTACATGCGTGTTTAGCTTTGAGATGCGGGTTCCTGTGCCAAGAATCAGACAGGCACTTGCAATGTGAAAATAACACTGTGATTGAAGCTTTTTAATACACCCTGTGCCAAACTTGAGATAACATAGGCTAGATGGGTGAAACAGTACAGATTGTGCTATGGGAAAACTTAATGCGAATAGAGAAAGCACTGCGCATGACAGAGAGTCTGACCCCCTCCGTTGCTGGCACGGAGCCTGGAAGTCAATGTTTCAAACTAGGGAACATCAGAGACCCAGCATTGATAACTGTACTGTGAGAAAGAACTAACTTATAAATGACTATTGTTCTCATTCATAGGTGTGACTTAAAGATGTGATGCTAATGAAAATGCAATGTTTATTGGATTAATGAAATGTCATGAAAGCAACAGTAATCACCAGCCAATTATGATTGTTTTTATCCATGAAGAAGGGGTGGGCTTAACTGAAATGACTCCATTGGGGTATAAATGTCTTTGTATTGAAAGTGACGGGGTCTTTTGCCCCTGATTGCAGCGTGTTCTGCTGGCAGAAGCCCACCAGCTGGTGCCAGAAATAAATCCTTTTGATTTTCACCTATTTCACAGTTGCCGTGTGTTCTTCCTCATCCTTGTACCCGCACGTTCAGGTAGCTTGGTAAAGTTAACTTGGTACTCGGAGTTCCATAACTCCTAAATTTGGCTGCTTCATTTGGTGACCCCGACGTGATCTAAAAAGGTATTTAGACGGGTCTGTGGTGAGGAAAAACAAGCACGGTCCCCATCGAGGACAGCGCCCGCTCCCAGGCTAGTAAGGTGAGACGACCCAGGAGGGCTGAGAGGGGCCCCGCCTATTTTTTCACCTCTTTTTGCATTGAGCCGGCCGCCTGGCTCGCCCCACACGAACGCCTGTGGACACGGGAGAGACTGCAACTAAAGTTGTAGGTGAACTCAAAGCCAGAAGGAAGGGGCAGCTGGGAAGCAGCCCCTTGAGAGCCGGCAGGTGTAAAAGTCCGGGGACACAGTAACTAGGTGCCCAGCCGTTGTGGGCTAGCAAACCGGCACAAGCGCGCAGAGAGTCGGAGGCGACGTCAGGTCCGTTCGCCAAGAGCCGACGCAAATCGAGTGGTGACGCGGGAGGCGAGACGCGAGTCCCGGGGTCTTCAGGAGCTGGCAAGTATTAGTTTCTTTCAAGCACTTAACACTGAGGGAACACACATTGGGGTTGGGGAGAGCACTGAAGTGGGGTTTGATCTTAGGCAAGAGAAATGGGGAGTGCAGGATCAAAGCAGAAGAAAGAGACCCCTTTGCAATGTGTGTTAGATAACTGGGACAGGTTTTGCCTGTTGGCAGTAGAAGGAAACCCCCAAGAGATGAAATCTTTTGAACTTAGTAATCTGTGCACAGAAGTTTGGCCGTCCGTCCGTGAGATCGGATGGCCAAGCACAGGGACTTGGGATTGGGATAAGTGTCAGCAACTTGAGGATTATTGTTTCGCAGTCCATCCAAACGACCAGTGGATTTATTCTGCAACATGGGAACGCATGGTCGCTCAAGGGGTTTGGTGGGCTGGCCCAAAGATCCGTGAAAAGAAAGGGTGCTTTGTAAACAGAAAGGTAGAAAGAAAGCCTCCGGTGCTGCCGGCGGAGCAAGAAGACCTTCCCCCCTTAAGGAGAAGACAGAGAGAGAGACACATTGCCCCAACCGGAGCGTGGGGAGCCGCCACTGCGCCTCCGCTCTACGCCAGTTTGAGTGCCCCTGTTCAAGCTCCAGCCATGTCCCCCACCCTTGGGACAGGCTCGGCCGTCCAGATGACGTCAACGGCCGTGACGCAATCTGAGGCGGTCCGGCTGTTCCTACTGCGCCAATCCCGTCTGTCCCCGCCTCGCCGCTCCCGGCAAGCCCAGAGTTTCTTCCTGTTCCCGTCGCGCCAATTTCAACTCCAGTAAATTCCTCAATGACTTTCCAATTCGAATTAGGGAGCCAGGCAAATGCGGGTTCAAGCGGGATGTTTCCGTCTGCCAGAGCAGCGTCCCAGCCCGCGCCGGCCCCTCCATTTCAGACACCAGCAATAGTGACATTCCCTGTTTCCCCTTCAGAAAGGGACCTGTTTTGTGAAGAGCCGCCTGCCTATCAGGCCCCTCTCTCCATGAAGATTAATTACCCCTGGAAGAAGCAAGAGAGGTAGAGAGAGAAGGCAGAGAAGCGAGATGATGCCAACCCCTAATGCTGGCAGGATGATAGTGCGTCCCCAAGCAGAGAGGGAGAAGATGATGAGTGCCCGAAGCAGCAGGGAGGTTGATTGTGCGACCCCCAAAGTGCAGCGGAGCAGATCTTTTGAATCTATAAGAGCGATAGGCGCTCGCGGATTTACACAGAAGGCACAGTGTGAGACGAGTTGCTTCTCCAATGAGAACCAGAAGTAAAACCAGGGGCAGGAAGCAAGGGAAGAAGAAGAGGTGGAGAGAGGGGCATTAGAATGTCCTATAAGGCAGGTCCCACTACTGGACGTGCATAACAGGGTTCAACAAGCTTATCAAATAGTTCCGTTTTCTTCTTCGGACATTTTTAATTGGAAACATAATACCCCCCCATATTCTGAGCAACCTCGTGCTATGGGGGATCTCCTGGAAGGGATTATGGCTACCCATGATCCCACTTGGTGGGATTGTAAACAGCTGTTAAATGCCCTGTTCACTGCGGCAGAGAGAAGGTGCATCATCAATCAGGCCAGATTGATAGCTCAAGAGGGACATGGGCAGATGGAAGCTGTTGCATTTGGGAGTGCTAGGTTCCCAGTGGAACAGGATCCAGGATGGGATCCGAATCATGCGGATCAGAGGACAGAATTAAAGACTATCAGCAAATTCTCTTACAAGCCATCAGAAAGGGTCCACCCGGCCTTCTAGTATCCAAAAGATACAAGGAGTCCAACAGGATAAAGTTGAGACGCCTGCTGCTTTTCTCGAGCGATTGGAGGAAGCTTACAGAAAATATAGCCCTTACAACCTAGAGCAGAATGATGGGAGGGTTGCTCTCACACAATCCTTCATTTCTCAGTCATCCCCAGACATCAGAAAGAAAATACAGAAACAGCCAGGGTTTTTGGGCAAGAATTTAACTGAACTGTTGGCAATTGCGGATCAAGTGTTTATGGCCAGGGAGCAGGTGGAAGAGGAGAAGAAGGATAGGAAGAAGAGAGAGGGATATAGAGTTTTGGTGAGCATGTTTGAGGAAAGATCAGCCAGAGGAAGAGGAAATGGTCGTGGCAGAGGGTCAGGAAGAGGAAACAGTGGAGGACAGTTTAAATTGGGTCGAAATCAGTGTGCTCGCTGTAAGAAAGAGGGCCACTGGCAAAAAGACTGTGTGGAGGAAATGTCAGAAGAAAGTGATGCTAGTACCAAAAGAGTCAAAATTCCAGCCAGAGGATCAGGAAAGCCTAGGGGAAGAGGCAGAGGAAGTTATAGGCCTTATCAGAAGGCTGTTGTGGCTGCTGCCATGCAGGAAGATGAAGAAGAGGAGGAAGTCGAGTGGGAAGATGAATGTTGAAGTGTTGGCAAGGCTTTTCTGTTACTTGACCCAGAGGAGCCGTTGATTGCCGTAGATGTGGAAGGTCAACGTATAAAGTTCCTAGTAGATACCGGCGCGGACAAATCTGTAGTGAACAAGAAATTAGCACCCCCTAGTGGTCAGCACATCAAGGTTGTTGGAGTGACAGGAAAGCCACAGAAATGTCCTTTGTTACAGCAAAGAAAGTGCAACATTGCTGGGAGAGAGGTGATACATAAGTTACTGTATGTCCCAGATTGTCCAATCCCTCTACTCGGGAGAGACATTCTGGCGAAGATAAGGGCAAGGTTGGAATTTTTGGAAACAGGCCAGTTGGAACTTACAGTCCCACAGCAAGAAGAATACAGATTGTTTAGATTGCAACAAGTTAGAAAGAAAGATACAGTTTGGTGCTGGGACCAAACTCCCAGGGTATGGGCGGAAGATAATGAACCAGGAATGGCGATAAATGTTGCCCCTGTGGTGGTAGAGATAAGAACTGGTCAGCTTCCCGTGAGAAAGGCCCAGTACCCGATAAGTAGAGATGCTGTGGAAGGGATCCAAGAAGAGTTACAAAGATTGTTACATCATGGGATTATTGTGCATTGTGAGTCAGCTTGGAATTCAGCCCTCCTCCCTGTTCGAAAATCAGATGGAAAGTATCGCATTGTGCAAGACCTTAGAGCTGTCAATCAAGCTACAGTGACATTAACCCCTGTGGTTCAAAACCCATACATAATGATGAGTCTAATACCGAGTACAGCTGCCTGGTTCTCTGTATTGGACTTACGTGATGCATTCTTCTGCATTAGGCTAGCTCCTATCTCACAACCTATCTTTGCCTTCCAATGGGAGACCCCAAAGGGAGGACGAAGACGTCAAGCAACTTGGTGTAGACTTCCGCAAGGTTATAAAAATTCCCCTACCATTTTTGGTCAGGCCTTAGCTCAGGACTTGTCAGATTTCGAAATTTCAGAGACTGAAGGTGTTTGGCTTCAATATGTGGATGACCTGTTGGTCAGTACAAAGACTAAAGAAGGGTGTGAGCATTACACTCTAGAACTGTTGAAAGTGTTGGAGGAGAAAGGGTACAAAGTGTCTAAAAAGAAAGCACAGTTGTGTCAAAAGAAAGTTAAATACTTAGGCTTTGGCCTGACTCAGGGGAGCAAAGTGTTGGAAGTTGAGAGGAAGGAAGTCATTTGTGCTATTCCAACCCCCAAAGACAGAAGACAGACAAGAGAGTTTCTAGGAACCACTTCTTATGTAAGACATTGGATTCCTAACTATGCTGTCATTGCAAAGCCATTGTATCAGGCCACCAGAGGAAGTAATAAAGATCCTTTTGAGTGGACAGAAGATTGTGACCAAGCTTTCCAGATGTTGAAGGAAGCTGTAATCTCACCACCTGCGCTGGGCCTGCCAGATTTAGATAAACAATTCTATCTCTTTGCTGCAGAAAGAGATGGGACTGCAATAGGGGTTTTGGCACAGTATTTAGGTACATGGCAATGCCCTGTAGCCTATTTGTCCAAGCAGTTAGACACAGTAGCCAGGGGGCTTCCCCCTTGTTTGAGGGCTGTTGCAGCTGCGGTGGATTTAATCAGAGAAGCCACCAAGCTCACCCTAGGGAAAGCACTCACAGTGAGGGTCCCACATCATGTAAAAGCACTGCTAGATTCAAAGGGTCCGCGTTGGCTGACAAATGAGCGACTGACTAAGTATGAGGGTGTTTTGTGTAATAACCCCCTCGTTACCTTGGAGATGTGTCCCATGTTAAATCCCGCAACACTTTTGCCCAGCCCTTCAGATCCCTCAGAACATGACTGCATTGCGACAATGGACTTGGTTTATTCCAGTAGGCCCGATCTGCGTGATTTCCCTTGGGAACAGGTAGATTTAACCCTATACACGGATGGATCCAGTTTCATAAGAGAGGGAGTGCGTTATGCCGGCTATGCTGTTGTCACCTGGGAGGATGGGGTTCTTGAAGCGGAACCTTTGCCTCCTGGGTCTTCGGCCCAACTGGCTGAGCTGATTGCACTGACTCGTGCTTTGAAACTGGCCGAAGGGCAAAGGGTTAATATCTATACGGATTCTCGTTTTGCGTTTTTAACGCTTCATTGCCATGGGGCACTGTGGAGGGAAAGAGGCTTTTTGACTTCTGCTGGAAAGGCGGTCAAATATGCAGATGCTATGTTGGATTTGTTGGACGCTGTTTGGCTCCCTAGTAAAGTGGCTTTGATGCACTGTAAATCACATCAAAAAGGTAATGACCCGGTGGTTCAGGGAAATAGGCTAGCGGATCTGACTGCCAAAGAAGTAGCTACTCAGAAATGCTCACCTGTAATGTTAAATCTCACTGACTCAGAGCCCAAAGTGGAGAAATGCAACTACACTAGAGAGGAGGAAGAGTGGGCTTTGAGTGAGGGTGGAGAATGGGAAGAAAGTTTCATAAAGATGCCAGACAACCGCGTATTTGTTCCTAAGACAAAAGCGTGGCACATAGTACAGTTTTACCATGAGAATACACACCTAGGGAAAAGCGCCCTGGCAGCGCTCCTAGAAAGACAGATGTTCATCAACGGTTTGCACAGCCTGACGTCCTTGGCTGCGCAGAGATGCTGGACATGTGCAAAGAACAACCCAAGAGAGGGGCCTTTGAAAGCGCCTGGGATACAGTATCAAGGGAATTGGCCCTTTGAAGTGTTAGTGACAGACTTTACAGAAATGCCAATGAGTGGAGGCTTCCACTATTTGCTGCTTTTTGTGGATTCTTACACGGGTTGGATTGAAGCTTTTCCTACACACAAGGAGAAATCAGCTGAGGTAGTGAAAGGCCTCATGAAAGACATTATTCCTAGATTCGGCATGCCTTTGCAGATAGGCTCAGATAACGGGCCAGCGTACGTGCACCACGTGGTCCAGGGACTGTGCAAATTGTTAGGGATCACGTGGCGTCTTCATTGTGCGTACCACCCGCAGTCTTCTGCCAGGGCAGAAAGAGCCAATCGGACTTTGAAAAACTGTTTAGCAAAGATCTGCCAAGAGACTAAGTTGAACTGGAGGATGGCGTTACCTCTAGCCCTCCTGAGGGTCAGATGTACCCCTCACAAAAAGACAGGCTTGTCACCTTTTGAGCGTTTGTATGGCAGGCCTCCATTGAACTTAAAAACTATGTGTGGACTGACTTCTGATAGTCACGTGTTAGGACACCAACAGACTTTGCAAGATGTCCAGATGTTAGGGAAACAGCTAGAGAAACTTAGTCAATATACTGCAGATTTGCGACCTCCTCTCCCGTCTACTTCTCTTCACTCTTTTTCAGTTGGCGAATCCGTCCTTATCAAGGAGTGGCAGATACGCCCTTTGCTGCCCAGATGGAGAGGTCCCTTCACCGTGCTGCTGAGCACACCAACAGCGATAAAGGTGGAAGGCATTCGTCCATGGGTACATTATACGCGGGTGAAGAGGGCGCCGGTTGCTTTGGAGTCTTCCGTGGATCCAAGCAACCCCCTACGCCTGAGGATTACAAATACTTTGCGACGCCCTATTTAAGGGGCACACAGAAGAAGAAGGCCACAGAAGAGTCGTCTGATACCATCGCTCCCAATCCGGGTAATGGTGGTCCAACGCAAGAAAGATGGACAGAGCCAAAGGCACTCTCACTGAGGTGGTGGCTTAGCATCCTAATGGGACAGCGTTACAGGAGTAAGCGCTCAGTGAGGGTAAAGACAGTGTTTGGATTCGTGGCTCTGATATTGACATTATACATTACTGGGACACACGGGGGGTGGGAGCAAAATATGTTTCATAGACTGATAACTAACATGTCACATGAACTGAGTTTAAATTCATGCTGGATTTGCAGTCAGGGCCCCTCTAGCCATAAGTCAGGATGGCCGATAGTTCCAAGCGGGGTGTTAACATTGAAAGGGTGGAATAGCACCAAAGGAAAGCAGGAACTGATGGGAGGGGAAGCAGAAAGGGCTTGGTTCATGATAACTCACGGTTCTCCTGTGTTGAGAGCTGCGCTGTGTTTTAAATGGGAGAAGGAAGAGAGGCCTTACTATGCAGGAAGCCAGAGGCTTGGCATGTATGAGTTTTTTAATCAGGTTGAGCTAGGTGCCTATCCTGCTTGTGATCACATGATCACAGTGCATAGTAGGTACAGAGGACGTTGTGGTCTGAGAACAACAGGTGTTTGGACTTGGAGTTGGGAGAGCTCAAACTGCACTCACATATTGTTCAGAAATCATCATGAGGATGCTATAGTGAACCTGGTTCAGAATTTGCCTGCTAGACGTTTGGGTTATCGTGCCACTGGACTTCCCGAGGGAATTGTTTGGATTTGTGGGAAAGTGGCGATGCCTGTGCTTCCTGTAGTTTGGTCTGGAGTTTGTACCCTAGGCACCCTACAGCCTGGGGGTTTGAGAGTGCTCCCCAAGGAGACTCATGTGACTAATTTGTACTTGCATATCCATAAGCGCTCATTTGCTGATGTGCAACGTTATGGGTATGATCCTGACAAAACTTATCTAAATGAAGCCCAGAGGTTTATAGCAATTGCAGAGCCAAGGTTGGGTGTGGCCTGGAATATAAAGCAGTTGCGTGTGTTATCACATGACTTGGAATCTTTAGCCAATGACACTTATGAAGGGATGACATCAATGCAGGTAGAGGTGAATTCTTTGGCGAGAATGGCCATGCAGCAGAAGTTGGCACTAGATTATCTTTTGTCAAAAGAGGGGGGTCTTTGTGCGTGGCTGAACGTGTCATGCTGTCATTTTATAAACAAGAGTGGAGACATTGAGCTGGATCTGAACAAGATTCAGAGTGTTGCTAGAGAAATACAAAAGACTTACTCGGCTCCGAGTGATTTCTGGAGCACCCTGCTGAACTGGCTACCGAATTTGCATTGGCTGCGGTCACTTGTGATGATAATCATAGTGGTGATATGCTCTGTGCTAATCATAATGTGCTGTCTGCCCATTTTGCTCAAATGTTGTGCTAGGGCAGTGCAGAGTTCCATAGATACAGTAAAAGGTGTGCATGCTGTCCGAACTAGAGAACCGGTGGTCCCAAGGGACTGGAGAGTGAATTGGTCCTCTTAAAGGTGTTCCAGACATGTGTGTAGGAAACTCCATGTGATGAGTTTCCTACAAGAAAAGAAATTCTGGAATAAAGCGGGTTTGGTACTTTTCCGTGCAAAAAGTACAGTCAGAGAGTGATGCTACATGCGTGTTTAGCTTTGAGATGCGGGTTCCTGTGCCAAGAATCAGACAGGCACTTGCAATGTGAAAATAACACTGTGATTGAAGCCTTTTAATACACCCTGTGCCAAACTTGAGATAACATAGGCTAGATGGGTGAAACAGTACAGATTGTGCTATGGGAAAACTTAATGCGAATAGAGAAAGCACTGCGCATGACAGAGAGTCTGACCCCCTCCGTTGCTGGCACGGAGCCTGGAGGTCAATGTTTCAAACTAGGGAACATCAGAGACCCAGCATTGATAACTGTACTGTGAGAAAGAACTAACTTATAAATGACTATTGTTCTCATTAATAGGTGTGACTTAAAGATGTGATGCTAATGAAAATGCAATGTTTATTGGATTAATGAAATGTCATGTAAGCAACAGTAATCACCAGCCAATTATGATTGTTTTTATCCATGAAGAAGGGGTGGGCTTAACTGAAATGACTCCATTGGGGTATAAATGTCTTTGTATGAGAAGTGACGGGGTCTTTTGCCCCTACCTGCAGCTGTGTTCTGCTGGCAGAAGCCCACCAGCTGGTGCCAGAAATAAATCCTTTTGATTTTCACCTATTTCACAGTTGCCGTGTGTTCTCCCTCATCCTTGTACCCGCACGTTCAGGTAGCTTGGTAAAGTTAACTTGGTACTCGGAGTTCCATAACTCCTAAATTTGGCTGCTTCAACATGACCTTGCAGGTGTCTATGGACAACACTGGCTCTTCAGCTTAGAAATGGAGATGAGCACCAATCCCAGAGTTGGGCTCAACTAGACTTAATATCAGGAGAAACCTTTACCTTTTTACAGAAGAGAGGACAAAACAGAAAAAGTTCCCAAGGAGGAACTAATAGGGTCTAAAAACTAATACACAAACAGAACACAAGTTGAGACAAAACCTGGGCAACCAACCTAAACACATTAATTTTAAATGTGTGTCTTTTGTTTTAATATGTATTTTACAAAGATACGTTTCGGTGTGTAGTTTTTATATTGACTTGTCATGTTTAATTTGCCTTATTTTAATTTGCCTATATTATTCATTGTATGTATTTGTGTTGTAAGCAGCCCCAAGTCCTTTCGGAGAGATGGGGTGGGATATAAATAAAGAAAAATTTTGTTGTTATTTTATAGAGGTATGTTTTAATATATGTTTTGTGGTGTTTTTGCAGTGTTTATGTGTTTAAATTGTTCTGTAACCCGCTTCAAGCCATGAGGAGAGGCGGGTAAGAAATATAATTATTGTTGTTGTTATTATTAACGATCAAGATAAACCACACTTTAAGAAAATCTACTACCACTCAAGGATTCATTCAGAAGAAATGAACCCTATTTGTATTACACTATGTAACACAATTTTTGTTCCTGGGTTGTAAATGTCATTTCCTAATGGAAAAAGTTTGTTGTCGAAAGCTTTCATGGCCAGAATCACTGGGTTGCTGTGTTTTCCAGCCATGTTCCAGAAGCATTCTCTCCTGATATTTCGCCCACATATATGGCAGGCATCCTCAGAGGTTGTGAGGTCTTTGGAAACTAGGCAAGTGATGTTTATATATCTCTGGAATGTCCAGGGTGGGAGAAAGAACTCTTGTCTGCTTGAGGCAAGTGTGATTAGGATTGAATGGCCTTGCAGCTTCAAAGACTGACTGATTCCTGCCTGGGCGAATCCTGGGGGACTGGTTTACTGTTTTAAACTTTGCATGGTTTTAATTATGTATTGTTTTAATTATTAAAGCTGGTTTGGTACTTTTCCGA
>JARBWK010003455.1:0-12343 GCA_030556195.1 Anolis apletophallus | reverse complement strand
AATCCACATTATCCACTTTGAACCAGATTATATGAGTCCACAATGTCATATAATTTGAAGCAGATAGTATGGATTTTATATGGCTCTATGTCATATAATCCAGTTCAAAGCAGATAATCTAGATTTTATATGGCTCTATGTCAATAAGAGACTCACTGTCATATAATCCAGTTCAAAGCAGATAATCTGGATTTTTTATGGCTCTATGTCGATAAGAGACTCACTGTCATATAATCCAGTTCAAAGCAGATAATCTGGATTTTTTTTTGTGGCAGAGTATTCCTTGCCTTAAAAAACTCTCTATGTCCATAAGGGACACAAAGGGACACACACACACATACACACAGACATACACATAATAATAAAATAATAAAACTTTATTTATATTCTACCCTCTCTCCCGAAGGGGACTGGGGCAGTGGCGGAAATCACTGAGGTGTTGTGTGTTTTCCGGGCTGTATGGCCATGTTCCAGAGCAGCATTCTCTCCTGAGGTTTCGTCTGCATCTATGGCAGGCATCCTCACAGGTTGCGAGTTCTGTTGGAAACTAGAAAAGTGGGCTTTATATACCTGTTGAATGTCCAGGATGGGAGAAAAAACTCTTGTCTGTTTGAGTTAGGTGTTAATGTAGCAATTGGCCACCTTGATTAGCATTTAATGGCCTTGCAGTTTCAAGGTCTGGCTTCTTACTGTCTGAGGGATGGCAAACATTCAATGTCAGTGGGTTGTTGTAAGTTTTTAAGGCTGTATGTCCATGTTCCAGAAGCATTCTCTCCTGACATCTCGCCTGCATCTATGGCAGGCATCCTCAGAGGCTGTGAGGTTCAATGCCAAATCCAATTCACAAATAGAAACATACAACAATCAGTTAATCTACAACGAACATAATAGACATTAAACATAAATGGTATAAACAACAGTATCTGTAACGACTCTCCAACACTCGGTAAGGATCACGCGTAGATTGAAAGCACGGTCCAACACGATTTTATTGCAGGTACGACACATGTGAAGCAAAAGCACCTGCCCGCCACCAAAACACAACTTATATACCCCAACCCCTCCCATCGCCCATGCAATGTCCAGGTAGGGTTGCACCATATCCGGTGATTCAGCATATCCCATAGTCCAAAGGGATGTGACCTCATGGCCCCATGAGTCAGCAGTAAGAGTCCAATTGTCCAATGTCCAGGCTTGGAGGAGTTACATCACTTCCCCCTGCAGCCTTGCACACATGTGGAAGTTACCTCACTTCCACATGACTCAGCACAGTCTTATATAACTGGAGCCCAAGGTCACCCAAGAACTAGGGCAAAGGTCGATGCAATCTCATGCCAGGCTGGGAGCTTGACCTTCACTCAAGCTCAAGTCTCCCAGTCCTGACATAACGGCCTCCTCCACCACGTCCTCCCCCTGTAAAACAAAACATCATTCAATCCGGAGGATGAAAGGGGCCCACATATTTCTTTAGAAGACCACAATGAAACGTGGGATGAACTTTCCCTAAACTCTTAGGCAACAAAAGGGTATAAGAAACCTTATTCACAGCTTTCTCAATTCTAAAAGGCCCAATATACTTCGGACCCAATTTCTTAGATGGATAGCCCAATTTCAAATTCTGTGTGGACAGCCACACTAAATCCCCTTCATTATACTCCTCCCCTTCGCCTCTTCCGGTCACCAAACATCTTATACGAACGCTGTGCTTTCCCTAAAGCGTCCGCTACTTCCTTCCACTCCTCCCGGGCTCGTATCTTCCACTCCACTTTCTCCTCCCCTCCTAACTCCAACAGCTGGGGCAAAGGAGCCACCTCCTGACCATAGACTACCTCAAAAGGAGACTTTCCAGTAGACGAATGCACCGAGCTATTGTATGCCACTTCAGCATAGGGTAACAGATCAGACCAATTAGTTTGCTCTTTATTACTAAAAATGCGTAGATAAGCCCCTAACGATTTCTGCGTTCTCTCTACGCCGCCATTACAACAAGGATGATAAGAAGTCGTAAGACGCCTGAGCTCCCAACACCTCCAAAAACCGCTCCCAAAACTGAGCCGTAAACTGCACTCCACGATCACTCAAAACTTGTTCCGGGCACCCATGCAACCGGTATACATGCTGCACATACAACTCTGCCAAACGTTCCGCAGAAGGCAACCCCTTCAATGGCACAAAATGGGCCTGCTTCGAAAACATATCCAGTACCGTCCAAATGTACTTATAACCTCGACTCAAGGCAACTCCCCCACAAAATCAGTGCTGACATGCGTCCACGGCCTCACAGGAGTAACTACCACCTGAATCAACCCCTGCGGCTTCGCAGAGGGAACTTTATTCCTGGCACACACCTCACAACATTCCACATATCTTTTCACCTCAGCCCTCATGGCTGGCCACCAATACCGCTTTTTCAAGGCCAGTAGAGTCTTCGTGACCCCCCAATGACCAGCAGACCTATGATCATGGTTCAACCTCAGCACCTTTGCTCTCATACTCTGAGGGACATACACTTTATCTCCCATGATCCACAAACCATTCAACAACTTGCACTCCTTCTCATGGCTCTGCAACCATATATCATCTACATAACCCTTCTGCAACTCTAAACTCCACTCATCCACCATTCCCTCTTCCTTCTTAATCTCATTCGCAGCCTGCGCCCTCGTCTGCACGGCCAGACCCCAATGTTCCCTGGCAAACACCTCCTCCGCCTTATGCATTTCATTCTCACCCACACTCGGATACCGAGACAATGCATCAGCCACCACATTCTCTTTGCCCTTAATATGCTGGAGCCTGAAGTTAAACCGAGCAAAAAACTGCGCCCATCTCACCAACTTGGGAGACAACTTCTGGGGATTTCAGAATATTGAAGGTTCTGATGGTCAGTCATCACAACAAAAGGGAAAGCAGCACCCTCTAAAAATTGCCTCCACGTCTGCAAAGCGTTGCGCACAGCAAACGCCTCCTTCTCCCACACTGGCCACCTTTTCTCATGCTCCCCAAACTTCTTCGAAAAATACGCACACGGCTTCATCCTACCCTGCTCATCCTCCTGCATCAACACTCCACCATACGCCCAAGCAGAATCGTCACACTGCACCACAAACGGCTTATCCACATCTGGATGCATTAACAATGGCCCACTCGTAAATGCTTCTTTCAACCTCACAAAAGCCTCTTGGCATTCCTTCGTCCACTCCAACCTAGCTCCTGGAGACTTAACCTTCCTGGACTCACCCTTACCCCTAGTCTTCAGTAACTCGGTAAGCGGAAGAGTTATCTCTGAAAATCCCGCTATAAAGGTGCGATAAAAATTAGCCAGTCCCAGAAAAGCCTGCAATTGCCTACGGGTCTGCGGAGCCTCCCAGCTCAACACATCATCCACCTTGGCCGGATCCATCGCAACCCCACTCTCGCTAATTCTATATCCCAAAAAATCAATCTGATTCTTACCAAACTCACACTTACTCAATTTTACATACAGACTCGCCTGTCGCAGCCTCTCTAACACCTCCCTTACCAAACAAACATGCTCCTCTCTGGTACGCGTTACAATTACGATATGATCTAAATAAACAAACACCCCCTTATACAAAAGGGGGTGCAACACCTCATTGATCAACTGCATGAAAATACCGGGGGCCCCGGCCAAACCTAATGGCATTACGGCCCATTCGTAGAGCCCGAGGGGGCAAGAAAAAGCAGTCTTCCACTGATCACTCCTCTTCACTCGCACCATGTGAAACGCGTCAATCAAATCCAGTTTTGTAAAAAACTTACCACCTCCTAACTGCCCCAACAAATCTTTGATTAATGGCAGAGGGTAACAGTTGGTGGTACTCACAGCATTCAAACCTCTATAATCAATACACATCCGCAAACTACCATCCTTTTTCTCACGAAACAACACTGGCGCTGCAATGGGAGACTCAGACCTCCGAATAAACCCTCTTCTTAAATAGCCATCGATCTGCTCCCTCAACGCTTCCTTCTCTTTCACCGTCATAGCATATATTTTAGGCTTGGGTAGGACAGCCCCTTCCTTAACTTCTATACTACACTGCACATTGCGAGGAGGGGGAAGACCCTGAGCTAAAATTGGGTTAAACACATCAACATAATCCCAGTATTCAGCTGGCACCCCTTGTACATCATTCCTAGCCCCCTCCTTCGCATTAGGAGAACATTGTACCACCCCCGTCTTCCAATCGATCTTGGGATTAACTTGCTCAAGCCACGGTAACCCCAATACCACCTCATGACCTTTAATGGGGGCCACTACAAAATCAATGTCCCTCTCCCAGGGTCCCACCTGACCCTTTAAATCCTTAGTCCCCACAGTGAAAGGGCCCCCCTCAATAGAGGATCCATCTAATTGCGTAAATGTTACAGGTGTTTCCAAGGGCTTTGTACTCCCACCCAAATCCCCAATCAACTTCGGGGACATAATATTCTCTGAACACCCACAGTCTACTAAAGCTTTTTTTTCCACAATCCCATCTCCTTTAATCAAACCCAATGTACATTGAATATTGGAGCTCACCCCAACACTTTTCCCCTCATCATTGTCCACAAAAGCGGCTTTCGCGGAGGCCACCTTCACCGGCTCCAGTGCCTGCCTTTGTCGGCACTGGGACGCAAAATGACCGGGTTGTGAACAAATAAAGCAAAGGCCTCGTCCCTTCGATGGCCTTTTCACTGGACTGGATCGGTTGTCACTGGCACGACGAGCCTCTCCTCCACGGAATCGCCCCTCCGCAACACCACGACCGGACCCTCTGGACCTCATGGGTTGGAAACGACGCCGTTGCACCTGGGCAAGAATTCCTTCAACACTACCAGCCAACTGGATCCAGCCATCAACGTCTCCAGGATCATCCCGATGTAGACACCACTCCAGGATCTCCTTACGCAGGCCGTCTTTAAATAATTCCAATAGGGTAGCTGGAGACCACTCCGCAACTTTTCCAGCTAACCCCATGAACTCCTCCGCATACTCAGTGACCGACCGGGATCCCTGATTCAAACAACGAAGCGCCTCCTTCGCCTTAATCCGCTCCAATGGATCTCTAAACCGGCTTCGTATCGCCTGTAGGAAGGCTCCCACAGACTGCAAACACGGGTCTCGACGATCGTGGCATTGAACGTACCACTCAGCTGCCCTTCCCTTGAACACTGCACCGATGGCCCGTACTCGGCTGCTGTCGCTCGGATAGAGATGACCATAATCCTCCATATGGTCCTGCACCGCAGCGGCAAAGAAGGCTACTTTGCAGGCTTCTCCTTCAAACTCAACCCGCAATGGTTCTTTCTTCAAACGGGCCCCGAATTCCTGGGAAACCGCTTCCCTTCCATGAGGGACCTCAAGCATGGTAACACCTCTTCCCATTCCGGCTTGAGGTAAGGGCCGCCGCGGACTTCCTCCTGGATGGCCACCATTGATCCTCACTCCCAAAGGAGATCTAGGACGCTCAGCTGATAGTCCGCCATCCATCCAAAAATAATAAGTGAAGTCTCCTTCGCCCGGGGCACTCCACACCGACTCCATCGGCTCTCTACGGGACATGGCTCGGGACATCCTTCTCATAGTCTGTTCCATAGCCTCCAGCTTACATCTCATCACCTCCATCTCCGAGGGTGATGCCGGCTCCGTGGTTTCACTACCACACTTCCTACTAACTGGCCTGTCCTTCGGCACAGTTTCTCTGGGGCCACGCGCTTCTGGATCCGTCCAAACTGCCCAGTCCTTCGGAACAGCTTCTCCGATCCCTCCGGCCCTCCGGACCTCCACCTGAACTGGCCTGTCCTTCGGCACAGTCTCTCTGGTCCCATACACTTCTGGATCTGCTTGAACTGACCAGTCCTTCGGAACAGCTCCTCCGATCCCTTCATTCTTCCAAACCTCAGCCTGTCTGGAGACAAATCTCTCTCTCCTTCGCCGGGCAACCTCCAGGCTCACCTGAGCTTCCCAGAGTCGCTCCGCTTCCTCAAATTCTTCCTCCTGGGCAACAGCACCTTCCATCATTCCATGATGCTCATCCGGGCACCCCACTTGGTCGAGAGTGGTCCAATCCCACTCCATAGTGCGTCGGATTTCCTCAGGAGCCGAATCCCATCTATCGATATATTCTTCTTCTCTCCAAGCCAACCTCTCCATTGCTGGGATAGTTGAAAAGGGGCTTTTGCTTCTGTAACGACTCTCCAACACTCGGTAAGGATCACGCGTAGATTGAAAGCACGGTCCAACACGATTTTATTGCAGGTACGACACATGTGAAGCAAAAGCACCTGCCCGCCACCAAAACACAACTTATATACCCCAACCCCCCCTCCCATCGCCCATGCAATGTCCAGGTAGGGTTGCACCATATCCGGTGATTCAGCATATCCCATAGTCCAAAGGGATGTGACCTCATGGCCCCATGAGTCAGCAGTAAGAGTCCAATTGTCCAATGTCCAGGCTTGGAGGAGTTACATCACTTCCCCCTGCAGCCTTGCACACATGTGGAAGTTACCTCACTTCCACATGACTCAGCACAGTCTTATATAACTGGAGCCCAAGGTCACCCAAGAACTAGGGCAAAGGTTGATGCAATCTCATGCCAGGCTGGGAGCTTGACCTTCACTCAAGCTCAAGTCTCCCAGTCCTGATACTTTCTCACGAAGGGGCCTTCCAGACAGCCATAAAACCAGAATATCAACCATTTCCCCAAAATTCAAGTATCACAGGGACAGAAAGTGCACAGGCAGCAAAGCAAACACCACAAGGCTGTCAACCCTTTCCTATACTATCCAAAGCTAAAAAGTACACATGTTCAGAAAAAGAGTAAAAACTTTGCTTTTTAAAACAAGCATTTGGAAATGCAGCGGAATAGGTAAATATGAAATAGGAAGAATGAACACAGAATGGCTAGATGCTGCTGCTGGATAATAATTCTAGCAGGATGACACGGGTGATTATATGTTTTTAATGGTTTATATATGGTTTCTATAATGTTGGGTTTAATGTTTTTAACTGTATTTTATGAATGCATGGCATCAGGGGCGGTCTTTGCCATTACGCGGCCTACGCGGCCGCGTAGAGCGCCATCTTGGACGCTGCGGGGGTGGGGCGCCATTGTGAGGCGCCCCTGCGCGGCGCCGCGTGGCGCCCGCCTTGCTGCTGCAGAGTTTTACAGATGCGCAGTGCCTACGGACCGCAAGAGAAGTCCGTAGGCACTGCGCATGCGCCTACAGAATCTCACGCACATGCGCAGTGCCTACGGAGCTCTCTTGAGGTCCGTAGGCACTGCGCATGCGCCGGCGGAGGGAGACACGAGCGCTGCTGTCCCTACGGAGCTCTCTTGAGCTCCGTAGGCACAGCGCACGCGCTGCCGCCTCCGCGCAGCATGCGCAGTGCCCTACGGACCAAGAGAGAGCTCCGTAAGGCACAGCGCATGCACGCCACTCCCGCGTGCATGCGCTGTCCCTATGGAGCTCTCTTGAGCTCCGTAGGCACAGCGCATGCGCGGAGGGCGACGCGCTGCTGTAGCCTACGGAGCTCAAGAGAGCTCCGTAGGGATAGCGCACGTAGAGTCTTCTCCCGCGCGCATGCGCTGTGCCTACGGAGCTCCGTTGGCACAGTGCATGCGCGCGGCGGGCGACGCAGCAGCAGCACGGACGGCGTCGGCCTCAGCGCATGCGCTGTGCCAACGGAGCCAGAGGCACAGCGCATGCGCCGCGGAGATAAGGCCTCCTAGCGCTTCCTGGTGCCCGCTGCCGGCCCCCACGCACGGGGCGTTGCAGAGGGCGGGCGCATGGGAGGAACGCAAGGTAAGGCCCTGGGCCCAAAAGTTATGTTGGGGGCGCTGAAATAATTTTCGCCTACCATGCGAAATTATCTCAGACCGCCCCTGCATGGCATCAAATTTGCCAATTCTGTGAGCTGCCTTGAGTCACCATAAGGCTGAGAAAGGCGGGCTACAAATGCCATAAATAAATAAATAAATAAATAAATAAATAAATTTGGCTGGAGGTAAGTCAGACTTAAGAAATGTGCCTGTCCCAACTTACATACAAATTCAACTTACAGGCAGATCTGGTTTGAAACTTGGGAATTGCCTGTACATATTTTCATATCAGGATGTAGAGAAGTCATATAAGCAGGATGCGAAGCACAGGGGTTGGATGAAATATTAACATACCTGTGTGTGCTTACGTGTCTGGAAATTGCCTGTCGCTGGATTGTGCCCCTGTGAATTTCATAGGGTTTTCTCAGGCAAGGAATACTCAGGGGTAATTTTGCTAGAGGATGAGAAGAGCAATTTCCCCAGATCAAAGATTGCCAAGGAAACCTTATGATAGGGACACTTTAAGGCCCCCATGAGATGGAAATGACTTGGAAGTGCACCACAACAAAAAGAGACTAGGATGTGTCTAGACCGGGCATGGGCAAAGTTGAACCCTCCAGGTGTTTTGGACTTCAACTCCCTGTTAGGAATTGTGTGAGTTGAAGTCCAAAACACATCAAGGGCCAAAGTTTTCTCACGCCTGTTCTAGCACCTGCAAAAATTGGTTACAAGATACTATCATGTGGAGAAACTGTGACAAAACTCCAAGTCCCATGTTCCCTTAGCCAGGTGATTTATGCGACTCCACCAAAGGATGTACAAACCTGCCTTATAAAGAATTATACCACTGGGCTCAACTCTTAGGGCCCTTCCACACAGTCATATAGTCCAGAATATCAAGGCAGATAATCCAGAATATCTGCTTTGAACTGGGTTATCTGAGTCCACACTGCCATATAATCCAGTTCAATCTGGATTTTATACAGCTGCATGGAATGGATCTAAGATGATCTACAAGGCTTTGAGAAGCAGTCTTTTCTAGCCTTGCAGCGCATGCATCTTTATGCTGGGCATGAATACACATTAGCAAAATGCAATCCCCCAAGATGTTATGGGATTGCAACTCCTATCAGCTCCAACCAGCCTTACCAATAGCAAGGAAAGGTAGAACATACAGTCCAGCAACATCTGAGCAGCCATACAATTCCTGATGTACAGCACAGCCCAGGAATAGATATCATACGGGCCTCCATATGTTGTTGAACCACAACACTTGCCATTGGCTATTATGGATTGAACTGCTGAGAATTGTAATACAAGGTCTGGAAGGCTGCATGTTTCTCACTCATGGCATAGTGCATGACACGAATGTTGGAAGTAATATCCCATCAATATTTGGAAGACTAGCTATTTTCCACTTTAACTGTAGCTAGAGATTGAATCTAGGGGCCCTTCTACACGGCCATATAATTCAGATTCTCAAAGCAAATAATCCACATTATCTGATTTGAACTGGATTATATGAGTCTACATTGCCACATAATCCAGTTCAAAGCAGATTATTTATTTATTTATTTACTATTTTTATATGCCACCCTTCTCAATCCTGAAGGGGACTCAGAGTGGCTTACAGCAAACAACAATACTGCCAGAGTGGTTTACAATGTACACATAACAATATTGCCAGAGTGGTTTACAGCCAACTGAAAAAACAACAAATAACATTACTGTCATAGCACAACATCAGCACTACACATCATATTGCACTACAACATATCGTAATATTGTTAGCAATATTGCATGTAATACAAATATACAAATTATAATATCACGATATAATTATTATATCACATTATCATTGGCAGTATTATACTGTGTTACATTACAACACCACCAATACCAAATGCATATACAACACACCATACCGTAATCATACTATTATTATTAGTATTACATTACATTATCGTATCATAATACAATATATTGACATTATAATATATTGTATTATATTAAATTATAATCTAATATAACATTATATTATATCATATTATATTATTACATTCTTTATAAAATAATAAATAACATTATTTATTTAAACAAAATAAAATTATTTATTTAAATAAATAATTTTTATAGAATTATTTTAAACACAGGAAGACTTAGACAATAATAATAATCTTAGATAATCTGGATTTTATATGGCAGTGTAGAAGAGGCTTAGGACAGTGGCTGTCAAATCCTTCCCTACTGACCACTCAAACGTCTCTGGACATCATGATTTATACATGTATAATTACTTTTGTTCTGCAAACAAAAGCATGTGTAGAACACATACTTTACTAACAGCAATCTTGCCTTTATTAGGTGTGTGTGTATGTATGTATGTATATAAAGGAGGTCCCGTCGTCGAACGACTGCCACAGACAGAGAAACCATCCAATGCAGAGACACCAAATTTGGCAACAGAAATAGGCCCCAGGCAAGGTAGGTTTTACGCAAAGAAACTCCCCCAAAACCTAGAAGGCCCCCAAAAGATACAAAACCCCTACATTTCCCAGCATCCTCTGCGGCCGCCAGCGAAACCCATTGGCCAACATCAGTTACCATAGTAACGGTGGCCAAAGCCAGCCAAGGCTAGATTAGAATGCTGAGTGAATTCAGTTTAGTCAGTTGGAGTTTGAGGGTTAAACTGCCAAAGCCAAGATCTAGGAGGGAGACAAATAGGGCACCAGGGACACAGGCACCACTGACAAACACATACCCCCAGAATAACACAAAAGTAATACCTACACACAACACAATACACACATAACACAACCTTGCGTCTACTGCTCAACCCATTTGTATGCCATTCCTTCCTTCCACACAGGCATAAGCTGACCCAAAAGACAAGCCATGCCTCCTAAAAAGAACAGCATCGGACGACACACACTCGCAACGCTACATACATCAAACAAAAAAAGGGCAGAACAACCGCCAGAATAGAAAGACACTGCACTACACTAGCTTTTGCCATCACCATAAACAAGGCTCAAGGACAAACACTACAAATCTGTGGCATACACCTTGACACAGAATGCTTCTCCCACGGACAACTCTACGTAGCGTGCTCCAGAGTTGGGAAACCACTGAACCTCTACATCAACACAACAGACGGAAACACAAAAAACATTGTATATCCACAAGCTCTGCAGAACACCAGGAACACCACACACTGACAACTCCACAGGACTTCAACATCCCACCCACCAGAACAACCCACAACGACACAGCCATGAACCCACCAAGACCATAAGTAACATCAATTCCAACCCTTACATACTCAGACTTTCTCGCATCTCCTAACTAGGGCACAGCAATGCGTGCCGGGTACAGCTAGTATATATATATATATATATATGCAAACATTTAATAGATTTCACCATTAAAATAATAGGCCTGAGGCTAGCTGTTAATTACCCATTTACCTCATCTGATTAAATCAGTCTTGATCTCTGTCATCAGAAAACAAAACAAAGCAAGTGAATGTCCAATGTATTTATTTTACTTTATCGCTCTTCTAGTGACATACAATGAAACACAAATATAATACAGATATCCAGATACAGAGAGCTTGTAGCATAGTGTAATGGTTTGAACACCGGATGACTCTGGAGATCATGGTTTGAATCCTTGCTCAGCAATGAAAACTCATTGGGTGGTCTTGGACAAGTCACACAATCTAAGCCTTAGGAGGAAGGTAAAGGCAAACCTCCTCTGAACAAATATTGCCAATAAATCTATGATAGATTCAACTTAGGATCAACATAAATTGGAATGACTAGAAGGCATACAATCCAGATATAAAATCTTCTGGGGAGGCTCTGCTCTCGATTCCACCTCTCTTGCAAGCATGACTGGGTGGGGATGAGAGACAGGGCCTTCTCAGTGGTGGCCCCTTGGCTATAGAACTTCTTTCCTGGTGAAATTAGAGCAGCTACCTCCCTACTGACCTTCAGGAAGAAAGTAAAAATGTGGTTATGTGACCAAGCTTTCGGATAGCAATGTTAATTTAGTGCAACAAGAGAATAAGGAATTATGTACAGACCAATGGAACAACTTCAAATTAAGACTTTGGATTGTGTGATTTTTAATAATTGTTTTTAAATTGTGTTGTTTAATGGGTGGGCTTTAATATACCTCTTATTGTATTATTAATGCTTTAATTTTATGTTTTATGTCTAAATGTTATTTTATGCTTTTAATATGGTTAAGGTTTTAAATTTATGGTTATATGTTATTGTCCAGTTATTATGTTTTGGTTTTCACATGTATGTACGGCATTGAATTTTGCCATTATTATGTTGGAAACCGCTTTGAGTCCCCTCAGGGGTGAGAAAAGCGTTAAATAAATGCTGTAAATAAATAAATAAATAAATAAATAAATAAATAATCCTGGTCATTAATGTTTCAGATAATTAAACAATAAACAGCAATCCATCAAAACTACAGTCAATTAAACCTATTAGTAA
>JARBWK010003454.1:0-12344 GCA_030556195.1 Anolis apletophallus | reverse complement strand
TTTATTTATTTATGTATTTATTTATTTACTGTATTTATACCCCGTCTTTAACTCAGAAGGAGACTCAAACAGCTTGCTGGAGGCAGGTGTACTCTAAGAACAAACGTTAAAGGGTCACAGCAATATCAGGTTGTATAATCACCAAAGGCACAACGGAAGAGCCAGGTTTTGAGATTCTCCCTAAAGAGGGGGCTCACCTAATCTCGGCAGGTAGTATATTCCACCGTTGGGGGGCCACTGAAGAGAAAGCTCTCTCCCTTATTTCCATCAAGCGGGCCTGGGATAACTGCAGGGTGAAAGGAGAGCCGAAGATCAAAGAGATCAGGCAAGTACATGGAGGGAAATACATTCACGAAGGTAAGCAGGTCCCAAAACTGTTTAGGGCTTAGGTGATGGCCTGTACCTTAAATTGAGACCGGAAAAATAACGGCAGCCAATGGAGCTCCTTAAACAGGGAAGTTGACCGCTCCCTGTAATTCGCCCTCGTTATTAATCTGGCCACGAGCGTTAGACAAGTTGCCGTTTCGGGCCATCTTCAAGGGAAGCCTGACGTAGAGTGCATTGCAGTAGTCCAATCTAGAGGTAACTAAGGCATGGACCACCACGTCCGACTTCACGAGGTATGGTCGCAGTTGGCGCACAAGTTTTAGCTGTGCGAAGGCCCTCCTGGCCACCGCCAACACCTGAGCATCAAGTGTCAGCGCTGAATCCAGGAGGACCCCCAAACTGCGGACCTGTGACTGGGGGAGTGCAACCGCGTCCAGTATAGGTTGCCACCCAATACCCTGGTCAGGCGAGCGACTGACCTGCAAGATCTCTGTCTTGTCAGGATTAATATTCAGCTTGTTCCGCCTCATCCAGATAGTCACAGAAGCCAGGCACTGGTCCAGTATCCAAGGGGCTTCCTTGGATTTAGGTGGAAAAGAGTAGTGGAGTTGGGCGTCATCTGCATTAAGGTGGCACCACTTGCTCCAAAACCCCGGATGACCTCTCCCAGCGGTTTCATCTAGATGCTAAATAGCATGGGGGACAAAATAGATCTTTGCGGGACCCCACAGGTCAATGGTCAGGGGTCCGAGCAGGTGTCCTTCAGCTTCACCGACTGGGAACAACCCTCCAGAGAGGACCAAAGCCAAAGTAAAACCGTGCCCCTGAGTCCCATCCCAGCGAGTCTCCCCAGAAGGATACCATGGTCAATGGTATTGAAAGCCGCTGAGATTGAGAGCAGGCCCGGATTACCCATAAGGCCACCCTAGGCCATGGCCTAGGGCAGGGCTGTCCAACTGGCGGCCCGGGGGGGGGGGCGTATACGGCCCCCAGCCCCTTCCCTACGGCCCCCTAAGCTTTTTAATAAAAAATAAAAATAGAAAAATGAAATAAAATAAATAATAAAAATTAAAAAAATACCTACTTCTGGGTTGAGCAGTATCACAAGAATACGCAATCACACGGGATTTCGCTGTCAACGCGAGATCACGCCGGCGTTGACAGTGAAATCCCGTGTGGATTATGCGTATTCTGTGATACTCTTCGGCTACTCTACTACTGGATCGCTGAGGCCCACAGACGCGATTAGGACCTTCTTCGATTCAGTCGGTCATCGCCTCTCGTCGTCCGGGTACTCCTGGATCCTGCGTGTTTGGAAAAGATAGGCCGAAGCAGGGGGCTCCTCAGGGCTTCTCATTTCCCCTCCCCATCTCCCCATGTATTAAATATAAAATTAAATATATTTAAAGATGAAATAAGGGGAGATGGGATACATTAAAATAAGGGGAGAGGGAGGATGGAATTAAATATATTTAATATTAAATAAAAATAAGGGAGATGGGTGGTTGGAATTAAATATATTTAATATTAAATAAAAATAAGGGGAGAGGCCGCCGGGGAGAGGGCAGAGCCGGGGGTTGGGAGGGGACAGAGCCGGGGGCAGGGGCAGAGCCTACGCCCCCCCCCCAGGTCATCAGTGACCGGAATTCAGGCCCCTGGGCCAGTAGAAGTTGGACAGCCCTGGCCTAGGGCAGCAGCCCATGGGGCGGATCTGGACCCCCAAAATTAAAAAAAAATTCAAATTAAAAACAAAAAACGTTTGATCTTTGGGCACTTTTTTATGCCTGCGCGCAGGGCGCCAGACTCTCACAAGCAGTTCCGCTGCCTCTGAGAATCTATGGCGCCCTATGCGCAGGTGCAGAAGCACCCAAAAATCGCCCTTTTTTTCTTTGGCGGGCCGGCGTGGTGGCTTTAGGAGGGAGGGAGGAGCTGTGGGGAGCCTCCCCGCGGCTCCTCCCTCCCTCTTAAAGCCGTCATGCCGGCATCAGAAGCGGCCGAAATCACCCTTCTGAGGCCGGCATGATCATGATTGATTGTAAGAAAAAACGAGACAAGGCACATCCCTGTACGTCTTGCGCAGATGGTCCTCTGGGTGAAGCCAGCGTCTACAACGACTCCTCGCAAATTCTTCCCGTAGATACAGAAGAAGCTCCAAGTTGGGAAAGAAATCAGCTTCTGCCGGTTTATGCCATAGCCCTCCAGCGAATGCATGATTGAATCATTCGATACACCCATGAAATGCTAGACATCAATCCAAGGAAATAAAATCACAGCGTAAAACTGTTGTTGTGTGCCTTCATGTCTGTCTTGTGGTGACCTTATCTTGGGGTTTCCTTGACAAGATTGTTTCCCAGGGCTGGGCTTGCCACAGCCTTCCTCTGAGGCCTCCGAAGGAGGATGACCTGCCCAGGTCTCTCACGGGGCTTCCGTGGATGAGCATGGCGTCCAAGACGAGTCTCCCTGTGTCCTGGTTCAAACTTAAACCTCTAAATCCGTGATTCCCAAAGTGGGCGCTACTGCCCCCTGATGGGAGCTGCAGTGATCCAGCGGGGCGGTGATGGCCACAGGTGCATTTGGGGGGCGGTGAACAGGGGCGACTGAACGATTAGGCAAATTACGCTCCTTTAAGTCACTTCAAGAAGCAATCCGTGTTTGTTGTTTTTTTTCTGTTTCAGGAGCGACATGAGAAACAGCAAATTGCTTCTGGCACCCTTCCAAACAAGTTTTTGAGGTATTCGGCCTACGCGCGAGATGGGAAGGTGTGCGCATGCGTGCCTGTGTTTCTCGGTGTTCCCGAGCAGGAGGGCTGGCACATAGCCCCGCCCATCCAAAGAGAGGCTCTCTTTCTGTTGCTGCCGCCACTGTTCCCCAGAGTCCCTGAGAGAGTGGCAAAAGCCACGCCCCTCAAAGCGCAGCGCAGCCAATCCCAAGCCAGCAGCACCTCTTGGAATCCCGCTGCTCTCTTTCTCTCCTCTTCCTTCTCTTAATTTCCAGGCAGGTAAAAAGGCTGGCTTTGGGGCGCACCTACATACTGTACAATTGATTCCACACCACTCTAATTGTAAAGGCCCTTACACACAGCCATATAATCCGGAAGATCAAAGCAGTTGATCCACATTATCTGCTTTGAACTGGATTATCTGAGTCCACACTGCCATATAATCCACATAATATAATCCAGTTCAAAGAAGATAATGTGGATTTTATACAGCTGTGTGGAAGCGGCCTAAGACTGCACCTCTCTTGACAAATCAATTATTAGTAGTATTATATTATAATGAAGCAGGTTTGGTACTTTTCCGAGCATAAAAAGTACAGTCAGAGAGTGATGCTACTTGCGTGTCAACTCTGAAAAGAGGGGTTAGGTGCCAAAAATCAGACAGGCACTTGCTATGGAAGACTAACACCCTGATTAAATGCAATTTAATACACCCTGTGCCCGATTTGAGATTCTTTAGGCTAGATGGGTGAAAACAGTGCAGTTTGAGCTATGAAAGTTAATGGGAATTTCAATATAAATGGAAAACAGCATTGTGCATGGCAGAGTCTGTCCTGCTCCACTGCTGGCAGGGAGCCCGGAAATATTGTTTCAATCCAAGAACAGAGAGGCTCAGCATTGATAGCTTGCACTGTGAGAAAGGAATACCTTATAGATGGCTATTGTTCTCATTTTTAGTGATGACAGAGAAATGATGCAAATGATTTGTGCAATGTTTATTGGATTAATGAGATGTCATGTAACAACAGTAATCACCAGCCAATTATGATTGTTTTAACCATAAAGAAGGGGTGGGTTTAACTGAATGGACTCCATTGGGGTATAAATGTCTTTGTATGAGATGTATCGGGGTCTTTTTGCCCCTATCTGCAGCTGTGTTCTGCTGGCAAAACCCACCAGCTGGTGCCAGAAATAAAACCTTTTTGCTTTTCACCCTACTTCACAGTTGTCGCGTGTTCTCCCTCATCCTAGTATCCGCACGTTCGGGCAGCTTTGGTAAGGTTAACTTGGTACTTGGAGTTCCATAACTCCCGGTTCTGCTTCATTTGGTGACCCCCAAGAGCCGACGCAACCTCGATTGGTGACGGGGGAAGGCGAGACGCGAGTCCCAGGGTCTGCAGGACATCGGCAAGTATAGTTTATTTCGTGCACTTTAACACTGAGGGAACACACATTGGGGAGGGGGAAAGCACTGAAGTGGGGTTTGATCTCAGGCAGGAGAGATGGGGAGTGCAGGCTCAAAGCAGAAGAAAGAGACCCCTTTGCAGTGTGTGTTAGATAATTGGGACAGGTTTTGTTTGCTAGCAGTTGAGGGAAACACCCAGGAGATGAAATCCTTGAACTTAGTAATCTGTGCACAGAAGTTTGGCCATCTGTCCGAGAGATCGGATGGCCAAGCGAGGGAACCTGGGATTGGGATAAGTGTCAAAGACTTGAAGATTATTGCTACGCAGTACATCCAAATGATCAATGGATATATTCCGCAGCATGGGTGCGAATGGTTGCAGAGGGGGTGTGGTGGGCTGGCCCAACGTGTCGTGAGAAGAAGATTTGCTTTGTAAACAGAAAAGTAGAGAAAAAGTCCTCCGGTGCTGCCGGCGGAGAAGAAGAACTCCTCCCGCTGAGCAGGAGAGAGAGAGAAGCGGTTTATTGCCCCAACCGGAGCCTGGGGAGCAGCCCCAGCATCCCCGCTTCACGCCAGCCCCAGAGCCCCCGTGCAAGCTCCAGCCATGTTCCCCACTCGTGGGACAGGCTCGGCCGGCCAGATGACGTCAACGGCCGTGCCGCATTCTGGGGCGGTCCCCGCTGTTCCTACCGCACCAATCCAGATCGTCCCCCGCCCTGCCGTTCCCGGCAAGCCCAAGACTTTTCCTCCTCCTGCGCGCCAATCCAGTTCGTCCCCTCCCTGTCGCTCCCAGCGAGCCCAGAGCTTTTTCCTGTTCCCGGGCGCGCCAGTTTCAACTTCAGTAAATTCACCACAGACTTTGCCATTCGAATTAGAGAGCCTAGCAGGTGGGGGTTCTAGCGGGACGGTTCCGGCTGCCAAAGCAGCGTCCCAGCCCGCGCTAGCTCCTCCGGTCCACTTCCCAACAATAGTGGCATGCCCGGTTTCCCCAGGAAGGGACCTGCCCTCGAAGAGCCGCCTGCTTACCAGGCCCCTCTCCATGAAGAGTAATTACCCCCTTGAAGAAGCCAGAGAGATAGAGAGAGAGGCGAGACGTCCACCCCCTCCTTCTGGCCGGACGACAGCGCGGCCCCAAGGCAGGGAGAGAGAGAATATGAAAGCCCGAAGCTTCAGGGAGGCTGATAACACCACCCCTGCAGAAGCGAAGGAGCAGTTCCGTTGACACCGTAGGGAACAATAGGGCGCTCCGACCCACCTAGAAGAAGGCATAGTGTGGGAAGAGCTGCTTCTCCAATGAGAACCAGAAGCCAAACCAGGGGCAGGAAGCAAGGGAGGAAGAAAAGGTGGAAAGAGGGGCACTACAATGTCCTATCCGCAGGTCCCGCTACTGGATGCCCATAACCGGTCCAGCAAGCTTTTCAAATAGTTCCGTTTTCAAGGTCGGACATCTTTAATTGGAAACCTAACACCCCCCCATATTCTGAACAGCCTCGGGCGATGGGGGATCTTTTGGAAGGAGTTATGGCTACTCTTGACCCCACCTGGTGGGACTGCAAGCAGCTTTTAAACGCCCTGTTTACTGCGGCAGAGAGAAGGTGCATCATCAACCAAGCCAGGTTGATAGCACAAGAGGGACATGGGCAAATAGAAGCTGTGGCATATGGGAATATTAGGTTCCCGGTGGAATCCGAATATTCCAGATCAGAGAAACAGAATTAGAGACTTTCAGCAAATCCTATTGCAAGCCATTAGGAAAGGCCCTCCCCGGCCTTCTAGTATCCAAAAGATACAAGGGGTCCAACAGGACAAAGTTGAGACGCCTGCTGCTTTTCTTGAGCGTTTAGAGGAAGCTTATCGAAAATATAGCCCTTACAACCTAGAGCAGAATGATGGGAGGGTTGCTCTCACACAATCCTTCATTTCCCAGTCATCCTCAGACATCAGAAAGAAAATACAGAAACAGCCAGGGTTTCTGGGCAAGAATTTAACTGAACTGTTGGCCATTGCCGATCAAGTGTTTATGGCTAGAGAGCAGGTAGAGGAAGAGAAGAAGGAGAGGAAGAAGAGAGAAGGATATAGAGTCTTGGTGAGCATGTTTGAAGAAAGGTCAGGAAGAGGAAGAGGAAGAGGAAGTAGTCGAGGAAGGGGGTCAGGAAGAGGAAGCAGTGGAGGACAATTTACGTTGGGTCGAAACCAGTGTGCACGCTGTAAGAAAGAGGGCCACTGGAAAAGGGATTGTGTAGAAGAAATTGTCAGGTATGGGGAACCTGAGCTTTGAGGGAGATCATGTTCCCAACCTGTCATGAGGCTGCAGCGACCTTTGGCCCAGTTCCTGGAGTGACCTTGGCCATGTGTGCTTGGAATTGCTGAATCAGCCTGGGAGTGGAGTAGCTTCCAGGTGCCAGAGAGGGAAGTGAGGTAACTCCTCCTGGCATGGACATTGGACATTTGGACTCGTGACGTCACTCATGTGACCCTGGGGTCATGCCCCTATGGACTACTGGGATTGCTGATTCATCGGAGCATGATGACACCCTGCTTGGACATTGCATTGTGTAGGGGAGGGGCTACCGGGGTATATAAGGTGTGTTTGGGTGGCGGGCCGGCGCTTTAGCTTCACAGGTGGTGTACCTTCAATAAAATCGTGTTGGACCAGAACGACGTCTAAGTGTGATCCCTACCGAGAATTGAGGAGTCATTACAGAAGCTAAAAGCCCGGGCCGACTATCCCAGCGATGGCGAGGTTGGCGTGGAACGAGGAGAAGTATCTGGACAGCTGGATTTTGGAGGATAATGAAGAAATCCGAGAACTCAAGAGTGGGAGTGGACCACTCTTGACCAGGTGGGAAGTCCAGATGCATCCCGAGAGGGCAGCCCAGGAGGAGACTCCGTGAAGGAGAGCAGCTGTGGCAAACTCGAGTGGATGAAATGATGGCGAGTCGAGCTAAGGAGAGGAGTGAGGCTCAGCAATCGGAAGTGCGCAGGGGCGCTATCCGAGGCAGAGTACCGAGAGGCGCGTGGAAGACCAGGCGGTGGAGTGCAAAGGCGCTCGTCTGGAAGGGATCCAGGAAGATCGTGAGAAGCGGTCTCAGAGAGAGCTGTTGAACCTGGCAACAGGAGGTGGTAGTGAGACCACCGAACCGCAGCCACCATCTGAGATTGGAGTGCTGAGCTGCAAAGTGGAGGCAATGGTGCAGTTGGTAAGCCGGATGACCCAGAGATGGGATGAGAGGGACCAGAGAGAGTCGATGTGGCAGGCCCCGGGAGGTGGAGACTTTACCTATTACTCCTGGATGGACGGGGCTTTCAATGAGCGTCCTAGATCTCCTTCGGGAGTGAGGAATCAAAGCCGGAATCGAGAGAGTCCAATCCCGGAGTGTCCTAGATCTCCGTCGAGAGTGAGGATGATGGGAGAGGATTGCCAGAGGAGTCCCAGAGCCCAACCAACAGGGTTGGGAAGAGGTATTACTAGGCCGAGAAGTTTGCCTGGCCCGAGACTGACTTCTCAAGAGTTTGGAAGCCGGATGAAAAAGAGCCATTGCGGGTGGAATTTGAAGGCGAGGCATCCAAAGTGGCGTTCTTTATCGCAGCAGTACAAGACCATATGGAAGATTATGGACATTTGTACCCCAGTGAAGGCAGCCAAGTTAGAGCTATTGGGGCTGTGTTTAAAGGTCGAGCTGCCGAGTGGTATGTACAGTGCCACGATCGAAGAGACCCCTGCCTGGGGTCAGTGAGGAGGTTCTTGCTGGCTATCAAGAACAGATTTCGAGATCCTTTGGAAAGGATCAAAGCGAGAAGAGGCGTTAAGGTGTTTAACCCAGGGTGCCAGATCGGTAACTGAATATGCCGAAGAATTTATGGGTCTCGCCGGAAAGTAGCGGAGTGGTCGCAAGCTACCTTGCTGGAGCTGTTCAAGGATGGGTTATAAGGAGATCCTGGAGTGGTGTCTTCACCGCGATGACCCGGGGGACATCGACAGGTGGATTCAACTAGCTGGCAATGTAGAAGGGATCTTGGCCCAGGTGCAGAGGCGGCGTACCCAACCGATGAGGTCGCGAGGCATGGGCCGTGCCTGAGTGAAAGCAGACCTAAAAGTGCCGGCTTAAGCCGGTCGGCGATAGTCGTCCCAGTGGCAGCAAGAAGACCCCATTGAGTCGAGTCCGCTGCTATGCTTGTAACCAGTCCGGACATTATGCTTATCAATGCCCTCAGAAGCCGTCAGTGAGAGTGGCTGCCGCTAAGGCTGCAGTGATGGACAATGTTGAAAGCTCTAAAGTTGGGGTGAGAAATAATATTCAATGTGTGTTGGGATTGGTTAAGGGGGATCTTGTTGTAAAAAAGGAAGCCTTAGTAGATTGTGGATGTTCAGAAAATATCATGTCTCCACAGTTGGTGGAAGAGTTGGGTGGGGACACAAAACCCTTGGAAACTCCAGTCACCTTCAAACAGTTAGATGGGACAATGATTGAAGGGGGGCCTTTCTCTGTGGGGACGAAGGGGTTAACTGGACGAGTGGGGCCATGGGAAGGAGAAATTGATTTTGTTATGGCTCCCATAAAAGGGCATGAGGTGGTGTTGGGTATGCCCTGGTTAGAAAAGGTGAACCCCAAGATTGACTGGAAGGCGGGGACGGTTCAGTGTGCCCCTAATGTTGAGAAGGGTGTCAGCAAAGAAGTGAGAGGAATACCCCAAGAATATTGGGACTACGCTGACGTGTTTAACCCTAAATTAGCCCAAAAGCTTCCACCTGTTAGGAACGTGCAATGCAGCATAGAAGTGAAAGAGGGGGCGGTTTTACCTAAGCCAAAAATCTATGCGATGACAGTCAAAGAAAAGGTCGATTAAGAGAACAAATAGATGATTATTTGAAAAAGGGTTTATCAGACGATCGGAATCCCCTTTGGCCGCAACCAGTGTTGTTTAGGGAAAAGAAAGATGGGAGACTGAGATTGTGCATTGATTATAGGGGCTTAAATGCCATTAGCACGACAAACTGCTACCCCTTACCGTTGATTAAGGATCTGTTGGGCCTGTTGGGAGGTTGTAAGTTTTACAAAACTGGATTTGATTGACGATTCCATATGATTCGTGTGAAAGAAAGTGACCAATGGAAGACAGCGTTCTCGTGCCCTCTCGGATTATACGAATGGCTCCTGAATGCCATTAGGTTTAGCAGGGTCTCCAGGCCTGTTTATGCAGTTAATCAACGAGGTGTTACACCCCTTTTGTATAAAGGGGGTGTTCGTTTATTTAGGCGATTGTGGTAGCGACCAGTACGCGAGAAGAGCATGTAAAGTTAGTGCGCGAGGTGTTGGGCGTTGAGGCAAGCGAGTTTATTTGCAAAGTTGAGTAAATGTGAGTTTAGTAAAAATCAGATTGATTTTAGGGTACAGGATTGGCGAGAGGGGGGTGGCTATGGATCCGGCTAAGGTGGAGGACGTGTTGTGCTGGGAGGCTCCGCGCCCACGCCGGCAGTTGCAGGCGTTTCTAGGGCTAGCTAATTTTACCGGACTTTTATTCCGGGTTTGCTGTGATAACCCTCCCGCTTACTGAGCTGTTGAGAACGGGGTAAAGGGGGAGTCCAGGAAGGGTCCAAGTCACCAGGTGCGGTATTAGACTGACTCAAGATTGTCAGAAAGCGTTTGTTAGATTGAAGAGGGCTTTCACTGAGGGCCCTTTATTGCTACATCCGGATGTGAATCAACCTTGTAGTTCAATGTGACGCTCCGCTTTGGGCTTATGGGGGCACTGTTGCAGGAAGATGGTCAAGGGAAATTGCGACCTTGTGCTTATTTTTCAAAAAAAAGTTTTGGGAGCATGAACGTAAATGGCCTGTGTGGGAGAAGGAGGCATTTGCAGTGAAGACCGCGGTGACCTGAGCGTCAGTTTTTTGAAGGAGCAGCGTTCCCATTTGTGGTTATGACGGATCATCAGAATTTGGGTTATTTACGTAACCCTCAGAAGTTGTCCCCAAAGCTAGTAAAGGTGGTCGTACTTTTTCAATAGATTCAATTTCAATTGCAGCATATCAAGGGAAGGAAAATATAGTGGCAGATGCTTTATCTAGATATCCTAGTGTAGGAACGGGTGGGCTGCACAAAGAAGGAGAGGTTTTTTCCAAAGAGCAGTGGGGTTTGTGCAGTGCAGACCGGTCTCAGAAGGATGGGACAAAAAAAGAAGAGGAAGTAGTAGATGAGTGGAGTTTAGAACTACAAGAAGGATATGCAGGGGACTTGTGGTTGATGGAACATGAGAAAGAGTGTGTGAAAGTGAGAGGGTTGTGGATGGTAGGAGGAAAGGTATATGTGCCTCAGAAGTTGAGGAGAAAGGTGTTGGAGATGCATCATGATTATAAGACTGCTGGACATTGGGGGGTCACCAAGACCATGTTGACTATTAAGAAGAGGTACTGGTGGCCAGGTATGAAGGTGGAACCGCACCATGTAGCAAGTTGTGAAGTGTGTGCTAGAATAAGGTTCCTGCTGCCGGCCGCAGGGGTTGATACAAGTGGTTGCTGATCCAATAAGGCCGTGGGACACATGTTAGTACCGATTTTGTTGGGAGCTGCCCGTCAAGCAGGGGATATCGGTATATTGGACTGTTATAGATATGTTTTCTAAACAGGCTCATTTTATTCGTTGAGAGGGTTGCCATCGCAGAGCGATTGGCTGGGTTGTATGTACAGCATGTTTATAGGTTGCATGGTTGCCCAGAACAGGTATTGGAGTGATAGAGGTGTCCAGCTTACGGCTCGGTTTTGGGGGCAGGTTTTTGGAGGAGCTAGGGGCTCAAAGGAAACTGACGTCTGGTTATCATCCCTGCTGTAATGGGACTGCGGAGAGAGTACAGAAATCTTTGGGGACCTATTTAAGGATTTTCAGTAATCAGGAACAAAATAATTGGTCCGATCTCCTTCCTTATGCTGAGGTAGCTTACAACAGTTCCATCCATTCTTCTACCGGGAAACGCCTTTTGAGATTGTTTATGGGCAGAGGTGGCCCTTTACCGCAGCTGGTGGAGATAGAAGGGAGGAGAGCAAGGGGGAGTGGAGAGTGCGAGCTGAAGGGATGTGGAAAGAAGTTACAGAGGCGTTGAGAAAGGCACAGCGCTCCTATCAGCTGTTTGGAGATCACACGCGGCAAGAAGGAGTGGTCACAAGTCAACAAGTCAAAAAAATTAAGTCCAAAATTCATAGGACCTTTTAAGGTTGACAGAGTTGTGAATAAGGTATCATATACCCTCCTGTTGCCCAAGAGTTTAGGAAAGTGCACCCAACTTTTCATTGCAGTTTTCTAAAAGAAATATGTGAACCCGTTTCCTCCACGGGATTGAATGATGTTTTGTTCCCTCAGGGAGGGAGGATGAGGTGGAGGAGACCATTATGTCAGGTATGGGGAACCTGAGCTTTGAGGAGATCATGTTCCCAACCTGTCATGAGGCTGCAAAGACCTTTGGCCCAGTTCCTGGAGTGACCTTGGCCATGTGTGTGCTTGGAATTGCTGAATCAGCCTGGGAGTGGAGTAGCTTCCAGGTGCCAGAGAGGGAAGTGAGGTGTACTCCTCCTGGCATGGACATTGGACATTTGGTTCGTGACGCCACTCATGACCCTGGGGTCATGCCCTATGGACTACTGGGTTTGCTGATTCATTGGAGCATGATGACACCCTGCTTGGACATTGCATTGTGTAGGGGAGGGGCTATCGGGGTATATAAGGTGTGTTTGGGTGGCGGGCCGGGCGCTTTAGCTTCACAGGTGGTGTACCTTCAATAAAATCGTGTTGGACCAGAACGACGTCTAAGTGTGATCCCTACCGAGAATTGAGGAGTCATTACAGAAATGTCAGAAGAAAGTGATGCAGGTATGAAGAAAGTGGAAAGTACAGCCAGAGG
>JARBWK010003453.1:0-12344 GCA_030556195.1 Anolis apletophallus | reverse complement strand
GAGCAAGCAGTGTATTATACATAGTTAATTTAGTGTTATTCTGAATAAAACATAAGTTACCTTAACTTTAGTGAAATGTTTTCCTCTCTGGGCTTTTGAAGAATAAATCTATGGTCTTTTGGCATTTTTTTCATTTTAGCTTTTCTGTCTTCCTTTCAACAAACTTTTCCAATTCTAAACTACCCAGAAATCCCCACTCCAAAACCCAGAATTTCCCCAAAGCTGGGGCTCCTGACTCCTCCCTATTTAAATATACAGGCTCTAAATTACATATTCTGCCCTTGGAGGCAAGATATTAGCATAACTAACTTCATTTTAATGTAGAATAACTGTTTTTAATAATAATAATAACAACAACAACACGGGCCATTGAACCAGCCCATGATGGATCTGGATCAAACCTGTGCATACAGGCAGGAATTGGGGAATGATTGCCTTTCCAAATGGACCACCCTGAAAATTTCGGGGCTAGCCCTCCCCCCTATATGCCTGACTCTGCTGGACTGGCCCTGTTGTCCAAATGCCCGACCACAATCTCCCAAAGCAATTGCTCTATTCTGAACTCAAGAACAGAAAACGGAATGTTGGAAGACAAGAAATTTAAAGATGGGCTCCAAAGCCAATCTTAAAACTCTGGCATAGACACTGAGAACTGGAAGCCCTGGCCCTTGAGCGCTCCAGTCGGAGGTCAGCTGTGACCAGCAGTGCATGAATGGAGGGTGAAAGAGAGAATGTGCCAAAAGGAAGGCACGTCAAGCCAACCCCGACCGGACTGCCTTCCACCTGGAAAGCAATGCCTCACAGTGGGAGAAGATGCAGATCAAGAATGGGGCCCCACAGTCACCTATGTACCCACCGCCAGTGCAACAAACCTGGAGGACCATCATCCTCGGACAACTAGGGTTTTCCCTAAGTAAGTAAGGCATGAGAAAAAGTTATGAAAATTAAAAGAAATCGAAATGATTCTGATGTAATGGACTTTCTAGTTTATATGCATCAGGGCAGCTAACCGGGAAGTAGACTTTCTTTACGGTCCTTGAGGCCAACACCTGGGGTATGATCGTAATAAATTTTAATTATTGTACTACTCACTTCTCCTGTCTTCTCCCCCCCATTTCCTTCCCGCCTTCATTCATCTTCTTCTTTTTCCGCATTTCTATGGGGAACTGGAAGTGACGCTGCTGGCCCGGGCATTCTGGAAAGTGTAGTCCTCCATGCTTCCCCCCCCTTCTTCTCTTCCCCGTTGCTCTGTCTTGCCCCACCGCAGGGGCCAACTTCCCCACACACACACACACGCTTCTCCTCCTTTCTCTCTCTGCACTCTCTCAGATGCTTCTCCCCCCCTCCCTTCTCTTCCCCGTTGCTCTGTCTTCCCCCACCGCAGGGGCCAACTTCACACACACACACACACACACACACGCTTCTCCTCCTTTCTCTCTCTGCACTCTCTCAGATGCTTCTCCCCTCCCTTCTCTTCCCCGTCTCTGTCTTGCCCACCGCAGGGGCCAACTTCACACACACACACACGCTTCTCCTCCTTTCTCTCTCTGCAATCTCTCAGATGCTTCTCCCCCTCCCTTCTTCTTCCCTGTTTGTCCTGCCCTACCGCAGGGCCAACTTCACACACACACACCCACACGCTTCTCCTCCTTTCTCTCTCTGCACTCTCTCAGATGCTTCTCCCCTCTTCTCTTCCCCGTTGCTCTGTCCTGCCCCACCGCAGGGGCCAACTCTCACACACACACACACACACACACGCTTCTCCTCCTTTCTCTCTCTGCACTCTCTCAGATGCTTCTCCCCCTCCCTTCTCTTCCCCGTTGCTCTGTCCTGCCCCACCGCAGGGGCCAACTTCACACACACACACACACGCTTCTCCTCCTTTCTCTCTCTGTACTCTCTCAGATGCTTCTCCCCCTCCCTTCTCTTCCCGTGCTCTGTCTTGCCCCATCGCACGGGCCAACTTCAGCCCTCCAGGTGTTTTGACTTCAACTCACACCATTCCTCACAGCCTCAGGCCTCTTCCTTTCCCTCTCAGCCTGGGCAAACTTGGGCCTCGTCCCTCAGGATCGGGGTGAGAGAGGCAGTGAGGAGCGAGGGGGCCTCCTCCTTTTGCTGCTTCCAAAAATAGAATACCCCTCCCTCCCTCCCTCCTTCCCTCCCTCCTTCCTATTTGAGAGTCCCATCTAGAATTCAGTGTGATTTATTCAGTTTATGCTACAACTCCCAGAAATCCCAGCCAATTTACCAGCTGTTAGGATTTCTGGGAGTTGTAGGCCAAAACCATCTGAATGCGATGCGCTGAGATACAACTACTAACGAATCGTTAGTAATTGCTACATTTTAGAAATTTTTGGAAATTTTTTGTAAGTCTTTCTTTTACTAATCAAAAAATCCCCCATTAGATTTCCGATTTCCTATTTTTGGGTTCTAAACCATGCCTAGTAAGTAAGTATAGGTCAAGTCATCATAATGCCCCACATCATCTACTAACCATAGCATAATGAAGTGGCTTTTGGACTATAAATCCAGAATATCAGATTGTCCATTCTTGAACTATACCTTTAAAAAGCCACTTTACAAAGTCTGTTTTGAATCCTTCTACTGTGACAAGGAAGACTCAAATGCTGATCCTAATCTCTTATTTTCTAATGGCATCTTGATATTTGTTAGTACTAATAAATACCAAAAAAGCCCTCTCTTATAACTTCAGACAACTTTGTAGAAATGATACAATCTGCATAATTCCCAATTTGCAATTCATAAATGCCCCAGATGGCTCTCAACTGATGCAAAACTTCAGCTGTTTTGGGTGAACATCAGAATCCTACTATATATAACAGTTCCCCAAAACAAAAGAGCAGTTTCTTCATCAGCTTCCCCAACTGTAAATGGTATTTTAAAGAAAAACAGATCTTCAAATTTAAAAATTTGAAATGAGAAAATTTCATCTAGTTTTTTATAAATAAAGTTCTTGCATTTGACAACTATGTATGCCAGAAGCTTGAATACGGGTTTTCCCATTTGAGAATATGACATGGAAGTAAAAATGAGCTTATGTAATCTTAGATCTGGGCAAATTATAAAGAAAAAAAAAGTCCTAATTTTAAAAATGTCACTTATACCATTTTCCATGAATATGAATTATGTAGACCACGGGGTACATGTGGTTTTGGGGCAAAATTCTCTGTCCCAATCCTCTCAAAAAATCCAAAATTTACTTTTCACCAAAATTATCCTTGGGTGCATAGGTTTGCCTCAAAGTTCTGTTCCAGGAGACCACCTCAAAAGAGCTGAAAATCAAAACATTCCCCCTCACTTCAAGAAATGTCAGGTGGCCTATACAGGGTTGGGTGATCCTGAAAATGACCCCCATTATTCTCAGCGTGTTCCCATGCCCTTTTTAACAAAGCTGGTACTGACTTCAGAGAAATTATCATGTAGCCTGTAAAAGAACGGGATGTTTTGTACCCTGAGTACATGTTTTCCTTTTTACCTCAGGGGTAAAAAAATTGATGGTCCTTTTGGGTCTCTTCCAACTCTCATGATTATATGACTCTACATCTGATGAAGTTGATATTATTGTCTGAGACCAGCCTGACACTAGATTCAGGAGGAAAAAGGACTAGGAAGGAAATACACAATGGAATACATTTAGGTTTGAGATGAGGAAAGCCAAATGACAGATCACCAATGGGAAAAAAAAACAGCAGGGGTTTGGAGGGGCACAGAGAAGTTTTCCTGGAAGGAAAATGGGGTTTTTGTGAATCTGAGATCTGGCTAAATTATGAAGAAAACAGGCAGCCTTCACAGTGGCATGGAGAAAGGTTAACAATGGCATGAAGGAAAATGAAAGAGATATGGAAGGACCAATGGAGAAAAGGAGACTTCTCCTCAATGGAAGAAGCAGTGTTTAGGGGATTAATTAGTAAGGGAAGATAAATTTATTTTTATTTATTTACCACACTTTTTTTCTCCCCCTTTTAGCCCAAGGCAATTAGGCGGGGACAGACTGGGAACAATGAGATGCCAAACACACATAAATACATCATTTAAAACAGATTAAATCACATAATAAAATTCAAAAAAAACAATTTTAAACTATAAAAAATTTAAAGACTTCCGGGGTTTTAAACCATGTCCAAAAGAGATGGGGGTTAAACTTAAATAGTCATTTAATTACAAAGGAAGAAAGGGGTGATCACTTTAGCATCAAATTGTGACATGAACAATCTTTGACATAGAACTTTAAGAAATCTTTTTAATTAAAGTTTTGCCTGACTATGTTAACGTCTACAACTTCATTTTCTATTATTTTCTTATCTATCCCATACAAGAATTTGGCACTATGAGAGAAAGACCATGTACTTAAGATTATTAATGAACAGACGTTCTTCCCATATTATTTACTAACCCCATACCTCCTGGCTTTGTGGTTTTATGTAATCCTTTCATTTCAGATTTATGACCATCTTATCTCTCAGCTATGAAGACTAATGGACTTACCATGGCTTGCCCAATGCCACATCACAGCACAAAGTCACTTCGTTGTACCTTCCCCATTAACAATGAGCTATACCTCATGCCTATGTAAATTATAATTGTGTTCATCCAGATAAGATCAATATTAATAGAGGTTTCAGACTTTGTTATTATACTTCACAGCATGTGATATTTCTGTTGTCCCACTATTTTTTTGCTAGTTCCCAGTACCAGCTGCAACATTTTATTTCTACCTTAAGTGGAAATTTTAAAATTCTGAGATATATCAAAACACTATGGATCTATCTCTTCTTCTTTCTCTTGCTCTCTCTTTTTCAACTCTTCCCCTTTTTAGAGTTATAGTGCATTAGTGCATATGTGAAATGGTAATAATATGCTATAGCAATATTGGGAAGGAGAAGAATTCCCCCTTCACACTAGACCACCTCAGATAGAAGCCCAATAAATCTCTGCAAAAGTTAGTAAAGAGGTGAGAAGATTTTGGCATCGCCAAATCTGGCAGAGCTATACCATGAGAACATGGGAAGAGCCCAGTATTTTGTTCTAAATTTATATCTATAATATAAATTAGCACATGTGCATTTCATACACTTGCATCTTTTGAACATTGTCCGTAAACATCTCAAGGTCATGTGGCCAGCATGACTACGCGGAGTGCTGTTACCTTCCACAAAGCAGTATGTATTGCCAAAAAGTAAGTGATCACCTCAAGGAGTCACTAATATACTTGATACATCTTGTGATGGAACTCCATTGATTTTCACCTTTTGGGTCAAAGTGGAAATACTGATTCTGCAAATCATTGAATAAGCAGCCATGATTTAAAAATATTAATGAAAGAAAAAAAGCAAAATTCAACTCTGTATAACAGCTGAGAAACCAGGAAATCTGTTTGTCTATATGGGAAATGGCTGGAAGTTGTTTTACAATTCCATCCATGGTGAGTCTCTATATGGCTGATAAGTAGGGTTGTTTTTGTTTGCTTGCTTCCCTGCTGTGTTTATGATAATATTTACATGTGAGGGTATCTAGCTAGATGGGTCAGCTGCAACTAATAAGCTTCTGACCAGCTATGTTTTCATAGGTACTAGTGAGAGTCAGGCTGGACTATCAAATCCGTGCAATGAATTAAGATGCTGGTATAAATACATAGGGAGATTTTTTGTGTGTAAGTATGGCTATCTGGGCTCTATTCAGTGGACTTGGGTACTGGTCTTGGCCCTGGCTGTGTGTCAGCCAGTTGGGATCTCTCTGCTGTCACCTGTTTGGAGCTCTCAAAAATAGAAAAGAGAATGTAAGATCTTAGCTTAGTACACTTCTTGTATCTCCTTTTCCCTGCCTGTGATCTAATGAAAACCGTGAAAGCATCATTTGTGCCGCCTTTAGAACCTGAGGACTTCTTGCCTTTGGCAAAACAGTGTGAGAGCAACTTCTTTTGCTACATTGGAACCGGATGATAAAAAAGTACTCTGATAAGCTGAAGATGGAGGATACATAAATGACTTCAGAGAAATGGCAGCAATTGCCTCTATATATTTCCCAACATACTGGAAGCTTCTGTAGACTGTAGTCCAAAAAGTAACATTTTCAAGCTTCTGCTCCTGATCCAGTTCTAAAATTATGCAAATGAGTCACAGATATAAACCATTTCTGAAGAATATAAAAGCTCTGGCATTAATTTCAAAATTCTATGGTGTTTACAATGAGCAGGAATGGCAGCATGGTTTAAAGATGTTTTAACTAGAAAGGCAGGAGGGATTCTCAGGACAAAAATGCAGGTTTAAGATTCTTATTCAAATTGTTGTCATGAATAGTTGTGTTTGTCAAAGCCATTATTACAGTGAATTCTTTATGTACATGATCATGATATTATCTTCTCATTTTCATACTATTCTTTTCATTACATTATTCAGTCCCGAAGAGAGATGTTTGTTATTCCTGTATCATTGAATGGTACTATTATTTCTCTGCTATTTCTGTACTGAGTACTGTGTTATCAGTAAGAAGCCTAATTCATTCCACTTACTATCTTGCGACTTTGGTTGTTATCAGTGATTCAGCTCTACCAAGTGGGATGCAAATTGATGCTCAAATTAACAGATGCTGGTCCATGAAAATGTATGCCATGATTGGGGAGTATGTGACCTTCCAGAAGTTGTTGGACTACAACTCTCATTATTCATGACCATTGCAATGCTAGTTGAAGCTGATGGGAATTAAAGTCCCCGAACCATCCTGGAGAGTTGCATCTTCCCCACCCCAGATTTACCACTTACAGAAAATGTGTTGATCTGAGAATCTTTGGAATTCCTTAGTGATTTTCTTGCAGCAAATTGACTAAGTCGCTATCACAAAATATGTTGTCATATTGTCTGAAAAAGATTGAGATTAGTCATAAGTAATGTTTCTTTTCCACAATCAGGAGCAGTATAGGGTTGCCAGCCAGGATTTTGCCTCTGGTCTGGACGGGGCTGCATCGCTTGCCTTCTCCTGCATTGCTTATCTCATTGGCAGCCTGTGCTGAGGGCATTGAATTTGGTTCAACCTTTAATAACCCAGAAGCGTGCTGACAGGAACACTTTGTTAACAATCTCTGAAATCTAAATCCACCCCTTGCCTTTTCGCCCTTCTATTCATTTCTCTCCACTATTTTGAAATTTATAGTCTAACAACACATCCAGTCACATTTTCCAAACTAATTTGTGTCTCTTGAGCTCCAGTTTAATATACAGCGGCAGCACTGCAGCAGGGAAGGTGCAAAATTCTTCTTGACCCTTGACCACTGGTGACAAGAGCTGGGAATAAAACTTCCATCCTACGGGCTTGTAAATCACAAAGCATTTTTGAGTGATGCTGAGGAGCATCAAATTCTGGGTGGACTATGGGGACAAAGCCAAGAGAAGAAATTTTTTTTAACCATTTGCCATATTTGATATCAGAAAAGATATGCTTAATTGTTACCAGGTGCATTCCTCTGTTCCTATGCTTCGTTTTCATGGGACACTCCTTCCTTCTTCCTTCCTTCCTTCCTTCCTTCCTTCTTCCTCCTTTCCTCCCCACAAAAAGTGCTATTAGGATAAAGATTTTAAATATTGTATTTGCCCATTGTTCTTTTATTTATATGTTGTGTCAGGTCCGGTTGGTTCGTTTACTGCCATAGCGGACCCCGCCGATCGCGCCAAGTGATATGGACCCGGGCGGGCGGGCAACCACCGGGCTCATCCCTTGATCTACCAGATACCTTCCTGGCCTTTGATATGTGGACTGGCCATCTGGTCAAGCCTCGAAGGAGGGACCCAGGGGGCGGGCCGGGGAGGAGTCTTGAGGGATGTTTCGCGGCTTTTCTTTAGTCTATCTTTGTTCAGCCTGGAGCAAGGGCCAATAAATGATCTATCTTCCAACCTGCTTGGAGTGAGTTTGGTTTATCGGACCCCCCCCTTATGTAATGCCGGAGCATTTATGTAATGCTCCGGCATTACATAAAGATAGACTCACCAACTTCTACGGCCGTGAAAACCCTCCGACCGTAGCCAACCTCGAGAGATGTCCCAAGCCGAAGGAAGCCCCTCAAGAACAACCTCCGAGAATCCCGGATGAGGAGGAGGAGGAGGAGGACGAGGACGAGATCGAAACCGGAGCGTCCGGTGGAGAACCACAGGTGGTGGTGACCGGGATGGCGGTGAGGAAAACCTTGACCAGACCCCGGCCGCCGAAGGACGCGGTTCGTCGAAGGTGAAAGCACCCAGCACTGAGATGTTGCGGATGGAGGTGCAGATGTTCCAGATGTCGGAAGCGATGCAGAGGATGCAGGCGCAACTGGACCTACTAATGAGTAGGCCGGAGGAGAGGCCTTGGGAGACCCCCGAGCCCGTCTTCGCAGGAAGAGGCCGGAGCCGAGGAGTGGGACAGCCAGGAAGGCCCTCGGTGAGGTTCTCGGAGGAGCTCCTCCGGCCCAGAAGGATGCCTCTACCCCCACCTGGGCTTGGAGGATCAGACCCAAGAGATGACGGGATCTCGGAGGGACCTAAAGGTAACGTTCGACGGGGACCCCCGCCAACTGTCATACTTTGTCACCAACGTCCAGAATTACATGGTGGACTATGGGGACACGTTCCCCTCCGAAGCGGCCAAGGTGCGGGCAGTGGGGGCCAACCTAAAGGAGGCCGGCCGATTGGCTGATACAGTTAACAGACACTCGAGCGCCGCACCCTCACCCAGGCCCCGATCGACCAGCCGGGAGAGCCAGAGAGGGAAGAGAGGAGCCTGCTTCTCGGGCGGGCGAGCGGCCACCGTGCAGCGGACTGCCGCAGAGATGTCCCCTCGCCCGAGGCGGGGCGGGCGCCGGAGGTCAATCCGGCAACACCGCCAAAACCCCTGGCCGAGGCAAGGCAGCAGCGGCGCGGAGAGCGGCGCGGGCACCCAGGCCTCTACGAAGCTGAGGAGCCAGAGCTGGAGGAGGAGAGCGACTCCGAGTGGATGGCGGGGAAACAACAACGATCTGCTGTAGACGCCGACGGCAGATCCAGACCCCTTCGGGCGGTGAGTCAGATCCCCTGGGTGCGGCACGTACAAGCTGGACATTCAGGTGTGGGGCCCGAGGCCGCCAACCCATAGAGACTACAGCCATGATAGATAGCGGGTGTACCAGGTGCTTGATGTCCCCAGGATTAGCGAGGCAGCTGGGGATAAACCCCAAGCCCTGATCGAGCAGATCTTGTTCTCCCAGCTAGATGGGTCCCCGGCGAATGGGAAGCCAGCCACCCACAAGACAGGGGAAATCAGAGTCCAGATGGGATCCCACCGGGAAGATCTAAAATTGTCATTTCGGCAATGGCACACCAGCCCATTATTCTAGGGGCCCCCTGGCTGCGCTACCAGAACCCACGGATCAACTGGGAGACAGGAGCGGTGCAGTTCAGGAGTGGAGAGGCCCGGGCAAGGCTAGATGACCTTGGAGACGCGACACCCCAATCCACGAGGGAGCGGGCGTGGGGGCAGCAGAGAGCCAACCCGGTGAAGTCCGCGAGAATATGACGACTTGGGGAGGTCTTTAGTGAGCGGGAAAGTGACCAGCTGCCTCCCCACCGGAAGTCCGATTGGCATTGAAATTGAAAAGGCGCAGTTGCCCAGCCCGAAACTGTACGCCCTGTCTGAACCCGAAAGAAAGGCATTAAGAGACTTTATTGATAAGAATATAGACAGAGGCTTTATTGAAAAATCGACCAGCCCGATGGCAGCCCCGTCCTGTTCAGGCCAAAGGCGGACGGATCGCTGCGACTGTGCGTGACTACCGGGGCCTCAATGCTATCTGCACCTCTAGCCCCTACCCGTTGCCCTGATGTCCGAGATCCTGGCCCAACTGGGAGGCACAGATCTTCACCAAGCTGGACATCCGGGAGGCGTTCTACGGATCCGGGTGAAGGGCGAGGACTGCTGGAAGACCGCATTCAACTGCCATCTGGGGCAGTACCAATTCGTCACCCCATTCGGATTTAAAGGCGCCCCCGGTTTTTCCAGAAACATCAACAAATTTCGGGGATTTTCCCCAAAAGGGGGTTTAAATGGATGACGGTTAATTTTTCCCAAAAAATCGGAGGCGAGCATGAAAATGCCCAGAGAGGGCTCGGCCCGGATAACCAGCTTTTTGTCGTGCTGGCGGGTTTAAAGGGGAAAACCCGGGACTATTGGGGACCCGGCATATCCACGGGGGCCCCAGCCAGGCCCCAAAAAGGGGAGGGGGGCCGGGGGAAAAGGCACCCCAACCCCCCCAGCTACGGGTTTTTTTGGGGGGTTCCCCCCTTTTAAAAAGTTCACCCCAACTTTTTAAAAAAGGGGCCCCTTGACCAACTGTTAAAAACCAAGGGGGGAGCCAAAAAAGCCAAGTCACCCCCGGTCAACGGGACTCGGTGCCGGGGGGCCCTTTTGACAGCCTAAACGGGCCCTTTTTAAAACCCCCCGGGGAGACACCCCCCGCCGGGGGCCATTCACTGTAGTGCACCCCGGGGGGGCCTAGGGGGCGATCCCCCCGCAGCGGCGCCGGGACCCCCCTGGATACCTGCCCCAAGAAATTACCCCCCCCCGGGGAAGCGGGTTTTTGGGGGGAAGGGGCCCTTTTTTGGGGGGAGGGGGCCCCGGAGGCATTTCCCGGGAGGGACTGCCCTGCCCTTTAAATGGAGGGGCCACAAAAACTTCAGGCCCCCCAAACCCCCGGGAGACTCAAACCCCGGGGTGAGATGGGCACAGTTCTTCAGCCCCCTTAATTTCCCGGGAAACCTCCCGGGGCCAAAAAAAGGGTTGGGGCCACGCCCGAATGCCGAGGTTTACACCGGCGCCAGAAGGGGGGGGCCGGTTTCCCCCAAAAAGCAGGGGGCCCGGGGGGCCCCCCCCCCGGCGGTTTGGGGCCCCAAAACCCCCGGGCCCCCGGGGAACCCAAAAATGTTACAGATTTGGGGAGCAGTTTAAGGGAACAGCGCGGGTTTGGGGCACCGGGGAAATTTTAAATGGGGCCCAAAGGATATGGTACAAAAGAAATTTATGGTTCCCAGGCCAAAAACCCCCCTGGTTTCAAGCCCCATTAAAACTGTCCCCCCCTTTTGGCCCCAAAAAACCCAAAGTATTCCCGGGTTCTGGTGGCCAGCCATGAAAAAGGGCACAGGGGAAAAAATGGCGGGGTGGGGGGCCCCGGAAAAAAGCCCAAGACGGGGGAAAGGGGTCTGCAGCCGGTAAAACCCAGCCGGAAAAAGAATCCCTTTTGGGCCCCTGCCCCGAGGGATATACCACCAAAAGGCGGGGGGGCCCTTGTTCTAAAAACAGGCCCATTTTTTGTCCCTCTTTGAAGGCCCAGGGCCCCGGGGGTTTGGGCCCCCTTCCCCCAAACCGTTCCGGGGTCACGGGGCCCCCGCGGGTGAGTAAGGGGCCACAAACCCCCCGGTTTTTGGGAAAGGGGGTTTTCGGCAGGGCTGGGATCCCGGGGCCCTGAGCAGGGGGGCCCCTCCAAAACGGGGGGGCCCCCGGGCAGGTTGGGGGCCCCCGCAGCAGTATTTTCCCTTTGTTCCCTCCCCTTTACCAAAAGACAAATTCCCGGGTTGCTGGGCGGGAAAAGTTTACAACAACGCCAGCACCCGAGGGGCCCTCCCCCCTTTTACATTGTGGGGGCCTTTTTCCCCCTTTTCCCGGGGCCCCGGCCGACCCGGGGCTCCGGTTTCCTTTGGGGGAAAAAGGGTTGGGGCGGGCCCATCCAGACGGCCCCCGGGGCCCCCCGGGGCTTTACAAGCTGTATGCTGACAAGAAGGGGGGGCCCCCCGCCAACCCCCCCGGGGGGGACCGGCGATTCCTCCCCAAGAACCTGAAGTCGCTCAGCCCCCCCAAGTTTGGAAAAAATTTTGGGGGCCCCCTGTGGTGGAGGAATTAACCCCCTTGGCGGCGGCCCCCCACAAAGGCCAAGGGGCCCCCCCGGTTCCATGTGAGTTTAAGGAAAAACCCGCCCGGGAAGTGGTCCCGGGGAAAGGGGCCGGGGCCTTTTAGGGGGGTTTCCCCCCCTACTTTGAGATTAAGGAATTTTTTCCCCGGGACAAGGGGCCCCTTTGTTACTTAGTTAAAGGGACTGCCAAGGACTTACACCCTGGGGGGTGTTGGCCCCCCGTTAGCCCCCCGAGACTTTTTTAAAGGGCCCCCCTCCCGACAACCCGGGGGTTTTCCCCCCTTTTTTTGTTTTTTCCCTTTTCAGGTCACCTCCCGAGCATTACATTTTGGGTTTTTTTCCCGGAAAAGTTGAAAATTTTTTATTTTTTTTTGTAATTTGTTTTTGGGCCTGGTTTATGGCCACCCAGTCCCTATTGGGG
>JARBWK010003452.1:0-12347 GCA_030556195.1 Anolis apletophallus | reverse complement strand
CCCCTCCCCTTGCTCATGCAATGTCCAGGCAGGGTTGCACCATATCCGGTGAATCAGCAAATCCCATAGTCCCAAGGGATGTGACCTCATTAGTCTCTGAGTCAGCATTAACAGTTCATTGTCCAATGTCCAAGTCCAGGAGAGGTTACCTCACTTCCCCTGGAGGCACCTGGAAGTTACATCACTCCCACACCGACTCAGCATGTCCTTCAATAACTAGGACAAAGGTCCCAGAGAACTGGGACAAAGGTCAGCCACCTCATGGCAGGCTGGAAACCTGAACTTCTTCCAAGCTCAGATTTCCCAGATCTGACAGTATGTTAAGAGAGGTAGCTGATGGTTGTGTTTTTGATGCTTAGCTGTATAGAATGATAAGCTCCAAGATAGATATTGTATATGTTCAGTAAGATATTTTTAAATACAATTCAATACAAAGTTTTTACTTACCATTTGAATTTAATGAGAGTTTTATTATTCACACTAACAGAGACTGATGCTTGAGCCTATGGGGGATTATTGTTATATTTTTGTTGCCTATCCGTTAGTCACACAAACCCCTCGTCGAAAGGTTATGGGCCCAGAATTGCAGTGGCACAGAGATACTACATAACCCATAATCCATAGTAAAAGTTTTTTGTTTTTAAATAACACTGCAAATTGCAGCAGAAGTCGCTGTTTACCTCAGTGTTAGAGATTTAAAAAAAACTGAGGTGAATTTTTGCTAGAAACATCTGTAGTGTGAAGGAAGATGGCACTATTTGGAGCGCAGCATCAATTAGAAAAACTCAGAGGCAGCTCAAATTATTTAGTATGGGCTACCAAAGTGCGAGCAGTTTTGGCAAAGGAGGAGCTGCTATCCTGCCTAACACATCGACCTATTTCTGATGCAGAAAGGTTGAAGGATGGCAAGGCAAAGGCTACCATCATCCTGTCAGTCGACGATAGGCACCTCACCTATCTAGCTCTGGAAGAAACAGCCGCTGACTGTTGGAAAAGGCTTGAAAAGCTGTATCAGCAGCCTACTGAGGCTCAAAAGTTTTATTGAGCAGAGAGCTGTTTTCACTGAAGCTTCTGTCAATGGAAGATTGTGCCAGAGAGACTCATTTGAGTAAAATGCTGAGCCTATTTAACGACTTAGCAGCTAGGGGCACCAATTTTACAGAAGACCAGAGAGGCTTAATTCTACTAAGCAGTTTGGGACAGAGCTACAACTCATTCATTGACTCCATGCAATCTGTGAAAGATGAGGACATCACCTTCGACCTAGTTTCGACTAGACTGGAGAACTGGGCTTGCTACAGGAAAAATGCCCAGCAACTTTCAACGGAGAAGACGGTCAACAAAGACTTCAATATGAAGAGGAAAGAGACAATCCAGTGTGACATCATCTGTTACATTTGTAAGAAAAAAAGGACACATAGCAAGACAATGTCATCAGAACAGGTTTAAGAAGAGTGAATCAGCACAGAGCAAGAAAGAACAGATCAACAACTCAAGAAAAGACTCTGATTCAAACTGTCTGTTGATGAGTTTACAATGTAACAATTATTTTTTCCTCAGGTACCCTGGATTATTGACTCGGTAGTGCAAAGAGTTTTGTTAAGGATAGTAAATTGTTAGCAGAGAAGGAACCTTTATCTGGTTCTATGCAAAGTTGTGTGAGTCTAGCCAATGGTCACAGGTGCAAGGTTTTAGCAAAGGGAGAAGTTGAAATTAATCAACTTGGTCTAAAGTTAGACAATGTTTATTTAGTTCCTGAGCTAGAACACAATGTTTTAGGGGTGAGACAACTTGTAGACCATGGTTTATCCATTGTGTTTGATAGGGAGTAATGTAAGCTGAGTAATGAAAATACAGGTATGTATAAGGAAGTAAAATTTCAAGATGGTTTCTATATAATGAATGCTAGCAATAAAATGTCTACTAATAGTATTCAGAGTTTGGAAGGGAAGCCTCTGCATGGTGACAGATGTCTGCACATGCTACACAGGAAGTTTGGCCACATGAACTATAACATGATTAGAAAGACTGCACAGCTAGTAGGCATTCAAATACCAGAATGCAGAAATTATTTAGAGTGTGCTGTCTGTATCAAAACAAAGTTAAAGGCTTATCCTGTTGCCAAAAGGAGTGATAGAATAACAACTAAGTTACAGTTAGTGCACATGGATCTAGCTGGACCTTTTCCTAAGAGTATTGGAGGGAATGTATTTCTGCTAGTAATAGTAGATGATAGGTCTCGATTTGGCTTCGTTTATCCCCTGAAAGGTAAATTTCAGGTGTATGAAAAATTTATTGAATGGTACAATTTTGTGAAGAACCAATTTCCTGATTTATCTGTTAAACAAGTTCAATCTGATAGAGGAGGTGAATTTGTGAATGAAAGACTTAAGAATTTTTTTAAGGATAAAGGAATTTGGCATAGGAAAACAAATCCGTGTGTATCAAAAGAAAATGGAATTGCGGAACGTCGCTTAGGTGTGATTCAAACCATGATAAAATCAATGCTTGAGGATGCACAAATGTCCAAAGGTTTTTGGGCAGAAGCAGCTAACACTGCCAATTACGTGCTGAATAGGTTATGGACCTCAAGTGTAAATGAAATTCCATTCTATTTGTTTTATGGAAAACATCCAAAGGTGGATCATTTTCAAGTATTTGGTGCGCATGCTAATCTCTTAATTCCTATACAGCAAAGAGACAAAAGAGATCAGCATTGGGTAAAGATGCAATTTATTGGATATGAAGGTGGAACGAAAGGCTATAGATTCTGGAATGGCTCTTCTCCAGGGAAGAAGATCACAGTCTCCAGATCTGTAAAGTTCAAAAATAACACTCATTGGGATAGAATCCATGCGAACAGTGAAGTGTTTATAACCCCAAGTGTTCCTAGAGTTAAGAATGAATCTGATGTTATAGAGGTCTTAGATGAGGCAAATGTGGAAGAGAGCAGGGAACAATCTGAAGAGATTAATTCTCATGATTTTTGGGCCACAGACTCTGACTTAGTGTCCAAATCTGTAACAGAGGATGATGGACATTGTCAGGAGGAGATGGGGATGTGGAGGAGACTAAGGATGAGATTCCTAGAAGATCCACACGTATCACTAAAGGGATTCCACCAACCAAGTATCAAGTCACGCAAATAGGAAGTATAGAGTGGAAAGATCCTACTTCTTACGCTGAAGCATTGCGTAGACCGAAAAATGAACGTGATTGTTGGGTAAAAGCAATGAAGAAGGAATTTGATTCGCTTCATTCCTTAAATGTTCTAGAACAAGCAGATGTACCCAAAGATGTAAAGGTAATTGGTTGCAAGTGGGTATTTAAAAGAAAAACACAAGTTGATGGTTCATTATTATACAAAGCAAGATTGGTTGCGCAAGATTTTGGTCAAATTTACAACCAAAATTATGATGAGGTGTATGTTCCAACGATTAGACCTGAAACAATTAGAACTGCTTTGGGCATCGGTGTGCAAAGAAAGTATGTTATAAGGCACTTTGACATTGCCACAGCTTATTTAAACGCAGAGCTGACAGACAATGTATATATGAGAGCAATACCTGGGTTTGAAAAAGATACTCCAACTGGTGTGTATCGACTACGGAAAGCCTTATACGGGCTAAAGCAAGCAGCGAGATGCTGGAACCAGTGTATAGACGAAAAGTTAAAGGGTCTTGGCTTCGAAAGAAGCAGTGTAGATACATGTCTATACAAGAAAGGAAAGGAGTCTAGAAAGCAAACATTTGTTTTGGTGTTTGTCGATGACCTCTTAATACTAGCACCATCCGAAAAGGATGTGGAACAAGTTTTTAAAGGACTAAACTCAAGTATGACAGTCAAAGATCTTGGAGAGTCCGAAATACTTAGGCGTTAATGTAACTAGGACTGAAAATGATATTTGCCTAGATCAAAAGGACAATGTTTTTGAATTACTTGAGAGAACAAGAGTGACTCTGTGTAAAGTAGTAGCAACTCCAATGGTACCGGATTTTTAAAGCTTGAAAAGGTGAAATGTTTGGCAACCAAACATTGTTTAGATCAGTAGTTGGGAGCCTCTTGTATTTGGCAAATTGGACTAGGCCTGACATCGCCTATGCCACTAATGTACTAAGCAGGAGAGTGAATGAACCAACGTTAACTGATTGGCAAGCTGTTAAACGAGTGTTAAGATACTTGAAAGGAACATGTGACAAAAAGCTAAAATTTGTCCAAAAGAAAGCAGTATGAAGGGGTTTGCAGACGCAAGTTTTGGCGACAACGAACAAAACTTGTCATGTTCCGGGTATCTAATTAGCTTTAATGGGATACAAGTGACATGGAAATCTCGTAAACAGTCACACGTTTGTTTATCCACCGCAGAAGCGAAATTTTCTGCTTTGTCTGACTGTTGTACAGAACTAGAGTGGATAAAGGCTCTTGTAAATGAGTTCCAAAGTTTTAAAGATACGATATCTTTATTTACCTATTCACAATCTTGTATAGCAATATCAAATTCGGAAGGATTGAAGCAGAGAACAAAATATATTGGAGTAAGGCAGTGTTTCCCAACCTTTTTTGAGCCGCGGCACACTTTTAACATTAAAAAAATCCGGGGGCACATCACCAACCAAAATGACACAAAATAACACTCTCACACAGTAAAGAACGGCTGGGGGTTGGTGGCCTGCTGGGAGCAGCTGCTGGGAGTGCCAAAGCCGGGGAGGGGGCGGAGCCAGGCTGCCCCATGCCCCACCGCCTACCCCCGGCTTCACCTCTCCCAGCAGCTGCTCCAGCCTTGGGCCAGTGCCAAGCCAGCGGTGGCAGAGCCAGCACAATGCTGGCTTGGCACTGTCCCCTCAAGGCTGGAGCAGCTGCTGGGAGTGCCGAAGCTGGGGAAGGGGGCAGAGCCAGGCCGCGCCATGCCCCGCCCCCTCCCCCCAGCTCCAGCTCTCCTACAGGCCCCGCCATGCCCCTCCCCCTCCCCCCAGCTCCAGCTCTCCTACAGGCCCCGCCATGCCCCTCCCCCTCCCCCCAGCTCCAGCTCTCCTACAGGCCGCGCCATGCCCCGCCCCCCCCCAGCTCCAGCTCTCCTACAGGCCGTGCCATGCCCCGCCCCTCCCCCCAGCTCCAGCTCTCCTACAGGCCGCGCCATGCCCCGCCCCCTCCCCCCAGCTCCAGCTCTCCTACAGGCCACGCCATGCCCCCCCCCCCCCCCCCCCAGCTCCAGCTCTCCTACAGGCCGCGCCATGCCCCGCCCCTCCTCCCAGCTACAGCACTCCTACAGGCCACGCCATGCCCCGCCCCCTCCCAGCTCCAGCTCTCCCACAGGCCGCGCCATGCCCCGCCCCCCCCCAGCTCCAGCTCTCCTACAGGCTGTGCCATGCCCCGCCCCTCCCCCAGCTCCAGCTCTCCTACAGGCCGCGCCATGCCCCTCCCCTCCCCCCAGCTCCAGCTCTCCTACAGGCCACGCCATGCCCCGCCCCCTCCCCCCAGCTCCAGCTCCTACAGGCCGCGCCATGCCCCGCCCCCTCCTCCCAGCTTTAGCTCTCCTACAGAGGAGGAGCATGAGCAGTGGATGGGCTTCAGTGGGCTGGGCTCCTTCTCCATGCGGCTTCAGCAAGCGAGGGGCGAGAGTCATGGTGGGAGTCATGGCGGATTGGAGGCTGGCTGGGGAAACGGCCGAAGGAGCCGGCGCCCCGGTCCCTTCTTCTTTTTCTTCGCCACTGCCCGGCCCTTCCTCCTCCCCCAATCAGCAGGAGTTCGGCAGGAGGGGGGGGAGGAAGGGGGGGCAGAGAGCTTTTCTCACGGCACAGCAGGAGGTCCGTCACGGCACACTAGTGTGCCACGGCACACTGGTTGAGAAAGACTGGAGTAAGGTACCAAAATGTTAGGAAGTTAGTACAGGATGGTTTTATTAATCCTGTGTATGTACAGTCAGATGAGAATATGGCGGATATGTTTACTAAAGCATTGACCAATTATAAATTAAATGTATTTTGTAAGAAGATATTGTTAATATAATTAATGTGTGTCCTTGTGTTGCTCATGAAGGAGGAGTGTCAGATTCTTGCATTTGAAAAGTAATTCATGAGTCAACACTAGATGTATTATTGCAGTTTGAGATGACCTGCGGTGTGGCGTGCTTGACACCAGATGGCGCTGTTTCAAGACTGCTGAATGGAACCTGAGGGGATTTCAGTTGAAAGTGACAGTTGGAATTTGATATCTGAGAGGATTCGACGTATGTTAAGAGAGGTAGCTGATGGTTGTGTTTTTTGATGCTTAGCTGTATAGAATGATAAGCTCCAAGATAGATATTGTATATGTTCAGTAAGATATTTTTAAATACAATTCAATACAAAGTTTTTTACTTACCATTTGAATTGAATGAGAGTTTTATTATTCACACTAACAGAGACTGATGCTTGAGCCTATGGGGGATTATTGTTATATTTTTGTTGCCTATCCGCAGTCACACAAACCCCTCGTCGAGACGCCTCCCTTTCCTTCGGTGCCGGACCCCGAGGAAGAAGGTAACGCGCTCGTTTGGCGATCGAGGGCCCCACAGTTTTCCCCACTGGAGCGGGTGCATGGCTGACTGTTTGGCCATGCCCCGGGCCCGAGTCAGCAGATCAGTCCCTCTCCTGATGCACCTGCAAGCCCGGGGGAGCCTTCCGCCTGGGCCGGTGCTGGCAGGAAGTGCCATTAGCTTTCTCGCCCCGGCCACATCACAGGAAGTTCGGGAGGAGGGGCAAGATGGCTGGCGCAACACCTCAACCGTGGCTCCTTCGGTATCGAGGAGCAGGCCCAGTTCATGCTCCTTATCTTCTTCCTTTTCGCCAGAGAAATAATGGGAGGGGAGGAACTCCCTTTCTACCGCGCTCCTCCTTTCGTGCTTGCTCGGGCTCGAGGGCGCGCTCGACCCGTGTGTGGTGCCCCGATGTCCCTTTAGACAGTGACACAGAGGAGAGGCGGCCGGGTATCAGCCCGCCCTAGCGTATGTGCGATCGGTGCAACGCAATCCTCTGCAGCTCCAATAGCGCAGGTATGGAGGGCACCCTGGGTTTGAGCCTGAATACGTCGTCACTTTTACCCACCTTAAGATGGCGCTCAGCCCTTTGCCAGAGTCGGTGGTGTGCAAGGAAGCCCGAGTTTCTGACCACAAGACGTCTCCTGAAGGGCAGCATAGGGGACCAGAGAAGTCACCCTGATACTTGCCAACTAGCAGTCCTGAACATGTATATGTGAGTAGAATACTAGGTACCGCTCTGGTGTGAAAGTAACGGCGCTCCATGCAGTCATGTCAGCCATACGGCCTTAAGGTGTCTGTGGACAATACTGGCTCTTTCTCTCAAAAAAAGGAAATAAAATAAATAATAATAAAAAATGGAGGCGACCATCAAATTCCCAGACACAAGGGAAATCTTTACTTGGGATTCATGTATCGATAATAATGTCTTTACTTGGTCTTGATGACACTTGAGTTATGGTGTCCTTCCTTAGTTGGTAACAACCATGGATTGAAGTGCTGGAACTTAGCCTTCCACTTTGGACTTTTTTTTGCTGAGTTATAGTATAGTCCTTGTATCAGGAGCAAAAAATTTGAGAAACATTGAGTGTTAGAACCTGACAAGACTTCATGTGACCCTAGCAAGTGACAGATTTCGTGACCAAGTGTATGGAAGTATCTAGCAAGTAACAATATGTCATGATGTTACATACACTGGTCACAACTGACTCAACAGTAGGGCCCTTTATTGCAGGCTTCTTGAGACCTTAATGAGTGAATGTAACCCCCCATTCCCCTGGAAATGGAGATTATTCACCTGCGTTGCACTGTTCCTTCAGGGATCGCACCTGGGTCTCTTGCTGGGTGCGAAGGAGAATGGCCTGAATAAGTTTGTGTTACTGATGACCAGAATGGCTGTGGAGTCTGGGATCTTCCAATACCCTGTGGAAGATGCACCTTCTTTGCCCTTCTACGTTGTTTGACGAGGGACAATCCTTAGCTGTGCCTCAGCCAATCGGAGGGCCAGTGCCGCTTTGCATTTCGGCCAATGAGGATGGAGAAGGCAGGCTGAGTGAGAAACAATGACCCAGAGAATATGAGTGAGTGGATTAGGAGTCTCTAATGAGTGTCCGATCACCCGCGATGACGGAAATGTCCTCAAGCAGGCTGGTTGTATTGTCCTTGGGTGAGTCAAATAAACATCTGGGTCTGAATGGAAGGTCAGATTTGGTAATCTTTTAATCTGGCGTTGAGTTTCGGTCCAAAGGAAATGAAGACAAAGGCGAGGCAGATGTTGACATCCTGCCTTTTCGAGGGCCAGAATGCCATATTTTGTGAACAATGGGGGGTCACCATGGGGCAAGGCTAATCAGATGGCCAATGCTCTGAGGTCTGATTGCTTGCCTGCTGAGGCGTCAACCCTCTCTGGGGGGCGAACTCCGAGGCCTGGTGGGGTATCAGTCGCTATTGTCCATGCAAGAATGTCTTTGATTGCATCCAGATATATAAACCCCACTTGCCTAATTTCCAACAGACCTCACAACCTCTGAGGATGCCTGCCATAGATGTAGGTGAAACATCAGGAGAGAATGCTTCTGGAACATGGCCAGGCAGCCCAGAAAACACACAGCAACCCAGTGATTCCAGCCATGAAAGCCTTGGACCCCTTATATATATTATATATAGTACAATATATTATATGATACTGATAGCATAATATACTAGTAATGTATTATATATATTGTGGTATGTATAATAATATAGTAAAATAATTGTACATTATATATTACATGTAATATTACTAATAATATTCCCGTCATTCCCCCTTGTCCCCATTCGAAGCAGCGAATGAATGTTAAAGTAGATGCCTCCTCCCTACTGGCTGGAAAGCCCTGCTGACCTTTGCACTCTCTTCCCAGGGTCATCATCCTGGAGGGGAGATTGTGGAGTGCGGGGGCCGGGAGCTCTCCTCCAGGCCAAGGGCCCCTTCTACAACATGGCCAAAGACGCCGGCCTGGTTTGACCACTGCCTCTCCTGGGCAAGGGACAAGGGCCAGATGGACGGACAGATCCATTTTGGAGGATCCCAAAGGACCGCCTGACCCAGAAGCCTCTTTCCCTTCTGCCCAAGGCCTGCTTTGCAATGAGGTTAGTGCTGAGTTTTCTTTCCTCCTGCGGCCAAAGCTTGGACAGTTTCACTTCCGTCTAGTTGGTCAAGCTGCAAGACCAAACTGCATTTTGCACCGAAAAGGACAAAACATCCCAATGGAAATAAAAGCCTTAAGAGTTTCCATCTTTTGAAGGAAGAACGAATGGATCCCAAAGAACAAAAGGCTTGCCTTTGCCCAAAACAGACTGAGCCGAAGATGCAGCTGGGATACTTGTTTCATCCAATTGCCTTTAACTAGCTTTATCTCAGAGGCCAAAGATGCCCGCAAGCAACTCAAGGCTTTCCTTGTCCCCAAAAGGCCACTCATTTCCCTTATTTCGTTTGCCTAATTCTTCCCTGGTTGTGTTTTGGGAGAGGTTTTGCAACTCCGAGGAAAGTCAGCAGCCAGGGCCAGACTAAGGTAATTAACATGGTCATTGAACATTATTTTGGTGCTCTCCGGCCTCGTGGAGGTGAGCATGCGCTCCGGTGCGCATGCGCTCAGGTGCGCATGCGTGGAGCCAGCTGGTTCCACGCATACGCACTCTCCATGAGCCCGGAGTTTGAGGAGGAGGGTTTGGCGGTCGGGGTCGGAAGCCTCATGGAGCTGCTGCAGGCAGCTCTGGCCTGCTCGCGCCGCATTTGGTGCTGCGCGGGCAGGCCGCCTCCATGGGGTCGGAGACTGAGAAGGGGTGTTTGGTGGCCGATGCGCCCCTGAATATGTGGCATCCCCCGTGGGCACGTAGTTTGCGTAACGTAAGATCCGGCCCTGTCAGCAGCAAATGGAAAGTAAGGCTGGAATGGTGGACTTGGGACAATTAAAAAAAACCAAAAAAACGAACCTTGACCCCAAAAGGTCACTCATTTCCCATATTTCCTTTGCCTAATTCTTCCCTGGTGGTGTTTTTGGGAGAGGGTTTGCAACTCTGAGAAAAGTCAGCAGCCAGGGCCAGACTAAGGTAATTAACATGGTCATTGAACATTATTTTGGTGCTCTCCGGCCTCGTGGAGGTGAGCATGCGCTCAGGTGCGCATGCGCTCCGGGTGCGCATGCGTGGAGCCAGCTGGTTCCACGCATACGCACTCCATGAGCCCGGAGTTTGAGGAGGAGGGTTTGGCGGTCGGGGTCGGAAGCCTCATGGAGCTGCTGCAGGCAGCTCTGGCCTGCCCGCGCCGCATTTGGTGCTGCGCTGGCAGGCCGCCCCATGGGGTCGGAGACTGAGAAGGGGTGTTTGGCTGCCGATGCGCCCCTGAATATGTGGCATCCCCCGTGGGCACGTAGTTTGCGTAACGTAAGATCCGGCCCTGTCAGCAGCAAATGGAAAATAAGGCTGGAATGGTGGACTTGGGACAATTAAAAAAACAAAAAAAACGAACCTTGACCCCAAAAGGTCACTCATTTCCCATATTTCCTTTGCCTAATTCTTCCCTGGTTGTGTTTTGGGAGAGGGTTTGCAACTCTGAGGAAAGACAGTAGCAGTTCGAAAGTAAGGCCGGAACGGTGGACTTGGGACATTTTTTAAAAAAGAAAACAAACCTTTAGGACTTGCGTCTTCTCTTTAGAATAAAAGTTATTTATTTATATTTTATTTTGTTGTACAGAAGGATTCTCGAAAAGTTCAAAAATATTTTGTAAACAATGATTCACAGAGTTGAGTAAAATTATTATTTCTTTCTCCGTTGAAGAAATCATTTTCATTCCTCATGCTTTAGATGGAATGATGGTTTCATGATACGAGGAAAGAGGGAAAGGCGGAAGAGGGAAAGGAAGGGGGAAATGGAGGAAAGAAGGATGGGAGAAAAGAAGAAAGGGGAGGAATAAAGGAAGAGGGGAGGAAAGGATGAGGGAAAAGAAGGACTAAAGGAAGAGGATAAAAGAAAAGGACAACGGGAGGAAAGGAGGAATAAAGGAAGAGGGGAAAGAACGAGGAGGAATAAAGGGAGGAAAGAAGGACTAAAGGAAGAGTGGAGGAAAGAAGGAATAAAGGAAGAGAGAAAAGGAGGGAAGAACAATGGGAGAAAAGGAATAAAGGAATAGGGAGGGAAAGGACAAGGGGAAAAGAGGACTAAAGGAAGGGAGGAAAGGAGGAATAAAGGGAGAGAGAAAGGAGGGAAAAATGATGGGAGAAAAGGAGGACTAAAGGAAGGGAGGAAAAAAAGAAGAAATTAAGGGAAAGTGGATGAAAAAAGAAATAAAGGAAAAGTGGAGGAAAGAAGGAATAAAGGAAGAGAGAAAGGAGCAAGGAAGGATGGGAGGAAAGGAATAAAGGAAGAAGAGAGGAAAGGTGAGGGAAAAAGAGGACTAAATGAGGGAAGGACAGGAGGGAAGGAGGACTAAAGGAAGGGAGGAAAGAAGGAATAAAGAAAGACAGAAAGGAAGGGAGGAAAGGAGGAATAAAGGAAGAGGGGAGGAAAGGAAGGGGAAAGGAGGAATAAAGGAAGGGAGGAACAAAAACTAAAGGAAGAGAGAAAGGAGGAAAGAAGGATGGAAGGAAAGGAAGAGGGGATGAAAAGACGGGAAAGGAGGACTAAAGGAAGAAGAAAGGAGGGAAGAACAATAATGAAGCAGGTTTGGTACTTTTCCAATCAAAAGTACAGTCAGAGAGTGATGCTACTTGCGCGTCAACTCTGAAAAAGAGGGTTTTGGTGTCTGGAATCAATCAGGCACATGTTATAGAAGACTAACACCCTGATTATATACATTCTAATCCACTCTGTGCCAAGTTATACCACATATGCTAGATGAGTGGGAATACAGTGCAGTTTGAGTTAATGAAAGTAATGGGAATCTTAATGTGAATGAGAACATCAGTGCATGGCAAGTCCTATCTTCACTGCTGGCAGGAAGCCCGGACAAAAGTAACGAGAAAGAACAGAGAGAGGCAAAAATTGATAGCTTGCGCTGTGAGAAAGAAAGTTTACAGAAAGCTATTGTTCTCATATTTAGTGATGACAGAGAAATGATGTAAATGTTTTATGCCATGTTTATTGGATTATTGAAATGCCATGTAACAACAGTAATCACCAGCCAATTATGATTGTTTTAACCATGAAGAAGGGGAGGGTTTAACTGAATGGACTCCATTACTGGTATAAATGTCTTTGTATGAGAAGTGACGGGGTCTTTTGCCCTATCTACAGCTGCGTTCTGTAGGCAAAAACCCTCAGCTGGTGAGAATAAATCCTTTTGATTTTCACCTATTT
>JARBWK010003451.1:0-12350 GCA_030556195.1 Anolis apletophallus | reverse complement strand
AAGATATAATTAAAAGTATGGAAAGATATTGTAGGAATGACTTAATAAAATATGTTTAGAACTGAGTACACAACAGATACACTTAAAACCAATGAATTATATGGATTAAATATAAATTAAAACCACAAAGTCATATTATTGGAATAAGCTTTTGATATCCTTCCTGCTCCTGGGACAATGATCCAGTGGCTTGGGTGTTGCTTGGTGAAGGATTGGATATGATGTCTGTGATGTCACTGAGAAAGAAGGGAGTGAAGCACCTACTGCTGCTGTGTATGTGGCGAAGGGAGGTGGGAAGGAAGTGGGTGGATGAAAGAAAAGGGGAGGAAGGAAGAGAAAGGAAATGAGAAAAGGTATGAGGGAAGGAAAAGAGAAAAAAGGGAAAGCAGAGGGCAGCAGCCCCGCTGACCATGGCAATATCGGATACATACATTAGCAATAATGATAATAATAAGAATGGTATTTGTTACCCGTCTACCAGTTTTACTCTAGACTTTAAAGGAGCTAGCCAAGGTGGTTTTACAATAGGTTTGGCACCTTGAGCAGCTCCTTTAATATTCAGAATAAATGCTAGAGGTGTTCAACATCCCATTGATATGAGAACCACTCACTGCCACAAATGGTCATTTAAAGCAACATCAGTGGCAATTTTGATATAAAAATATTAACTGGTAGATATGATGTTTTTATCTCATTTTTATGGTGTCATGCCCTCGATTTTCTTTTTTGAAATATATTTCTTTGCTTTGAATATGACAATGAAGTGGGGCCATAATAGGGATATATCACGATTAGCAAGGGGAAATTGAATGTATTAAAAGCTTAATTAGGTTTAAATGACACAATCCTTCCCTTCTAATCCTCAGCTTTGAACACTGACTGCCAAGTAAGTATGACAGATTTATGAAATGTTGAGTAACGAAGAGAATGGTGTGTGTTGTCCTATAACATGTGGGAAAGGTTTCTTTTTGTAAAAACAAACTTAGACATTTTTTCCTCATCTTTCATTAGCACAATGTTTGGCTCTAGTTTTGTTTTACAGTTCCTCAGCAGAAGGGTAGAATTAGCCTTCATACTTATACTCTGCTGTGTATCTCACATTTTAAGTACCCTTGGCCTAATTCATAATATTACTTCTTATACACATACTTCAGTTCAGAAAAGCAAGCAGTGTACAGAGTATTTGAATGTCAGATTGCTGCAGCAATCACTTGTAAACAAACAGCTCATATTGCACAAGGAAATGAAAATGGAGGGCAGATACTAGCAACAACATCAGTCTAATAGACTGAGCCCCACACCGAACATTACACAATGTTGAGGCCTTGCCCCCACCTGGGGTGAAAGCGTCACCAGGAGACATCCCATGTTGTGCTTGTTCCAGTGGTGCCAGCACGGGGCCTCACTGGGAGGGCAAAACTTTCCCCATGTGATGGGGGAAAGCATTGCCAAGAGAGAACTGTGTGCAAGATGACAGATTCACTCCACAACCCTTCTCTTTTCTCCTGGATGCCAGGCAAAGTGGGATGCTTCACCTGGCCTTCATGATGAGGCCCTTGGGCAAGGCAAACTAAACAGGCAAGTCAAACTAAACACAGTTACTAATGTTCCTGCCTTTACTTTGCAGTTAGTAACCAAAGTTAGAAAACAATGGAATTCCAGCTGGTTTAACCATTTTGCTCAGTGAGCTGAGAAATAAAGCTTATTCCAAACTAACTACTGATCCAACACGCACTCTGTACATTGATCTCTGTGTTATATTGATTGTGCAACAGCAGTTTCAGTGTTTAATTCTTTTTAAAAAATGCTGTTATAGAAAGGAGGACAAAATCAGAACTGAAGGCACAAGGAAGAGATTTTAACTCTTTCATTTACTCAGCAATATAGATTAAAATATATTATTATGCTTATGTTTATTTATACTCCACTTTTTTGCTCCACAAGAAGACCCAAAGTGGCTTTACTTAAAGAGATATTCAGTTAAAGCTACTATTACACCTGGAAGGGAAGACCCTATGAGCATTCAATGTATGTCTGGTCTATGTCTGCATCTGTGTTATTTCATACTACAGGCTAAGTAACATTTAAAGCAGTGCTTCTCAACCAGACAAGCGGCAGATGTTGTTGGATTTCAGCTGCTAAAATTTCTCACATTCATATAACACATAGAGGGAATTCAAATAATATACTTGTATTTAGCTTCCAAATAAGCACTGTATTCTAAGTATCTTCAACACAAAATTCTATATACACATATAATGTAGCGCACAAACACAGTGAAAATAACACAGTCACTCACGATACTCTCTGTCACCCTTCACAGAGTAAATACACTCAATGTATAGTTCAGTTCCTTTATGGTGTCCTTCTGTGGTGTATCTTCAGACCCAATGGTCAAATAAATTTGTATTCCGCGGCCCGTTGGCCAAATAAATCCAAAAACAAAGCGAAGTAAATCCTGGGTGGCCCAGGGTATGGCGTGAGTTCCAATGCGCAATTCCACTCCGTTTGTGGTAGTCGCTGGGCAGTCCACCTACGGGTTAATCCTTCTTCGGCTACCGACCCGTTTCGATATTCTCTTCGTCAGGGTGGCCCCAAATACAGAGATGCACAAGACTATATGTCTGAAATATAAACATTCACAATAGTATCCCAAATACACAAAAGAAGATAGTAACATAGGGAAGGAGTATAATCTCGTTGCTTACCAATATAAATCATATATGTTGCTTAATAGCAAGGCTGATATCTCAGCTATTCCATGTATCGCCCAAATGGCGTAGACCGCAATCTGGTGACTGCTGAGGCTGAAAAGCTGCTTAAGTGCCTCTCAGTGGTGCAAACTAATTAACATACAATACAGTTAGATTACCAGAGTTCCTTAAGGCAGCAGGTCTGTAATGCTTAAATTTTCATTGAGGCCTACTGGTTGCTCGCATTTAATGCGGATTATCCAGGTACGTTCACATTTAAGTAAAGTGGTTTGACTATCTGCGTGTGGTGGTACTGTCACTTGTTGTAATCCTACAAACTTAAAGTCTGGCACTGATGCATGAACCATTTTGAAATGCTTATACAGGAAAGTGTCCTCATTGCCTGTTAAAATGCGGTTTTTATGTTCTCCTAATCTTTTCCTTAAAGATCTTTTTGTCATACCAACATAATATTTTGGACAAGAGCAAAAAAGTAAATAAATGCATTTTCCGAAGCACAGGTGAAAAACTGTTCCAGCTTAATCGGTGTAGTATTGTGAGGTGGTGTTATAGTTTTCAGGGGTGATACATAGTCACACATATTGCAATGCCCGCATCTGAATGTCCCTGCTCGCAAATTGCTTTTAATGGCACGATTTCTAGTGTGGTCAGTTCTGATGAGGCAGTCTTTGATATTCTCAGTTCGCTTGAAAGCTGGCATAGGTACTTTCTCCAGGCCCTTAATGTCAGATATTAAGGGCCAGTGTTGTTTAAAAGCTGGAACACCGCTTGACTTTTAGGTGTATAAGTTAGTGGCCATGTATTCATTTACTCTTTTGCTCTTGTCAAAATCTTCTGTTGGTATGACAAAAGATCTTTTTGTTAAAGATGTCTTGAGAACATTTCTTCCTGAAGTTTTAATCCTGTTGGCTTCTAATTGGTACTCACTTTCCAGTGTAGAGTTTCTTTTGGCTCTAATCATCATGGAATATGCCAAACTATTTTTCAATGCTGGTGGATTACAACTTTTATAATGCAACATAGCATTCTTGGCAATGGGTTTAGAATATGGTTTAACCAACTTGTCACCTTGTTTATAGACTGTAACGTCTAAGAAATTAACTTCTCTTTCACTGTATATAGTTGTAAATTCAATATCAACCAGTAGGCCTCAACGAAAATTTAAGCATTACAGACCTGCTGCTTTAAGGAACTCTGGTAATCTAACTGTATTGTATGTTAATTAGTTTGCACCACTGAGAGGCACTTAAGCAGCTTTTCAGCCTCAGCAGTCACCAGATTGCGGTCTACACCATTTGGGCGATACATGGAATAGCTGAGATATCAGCCTTGCTATTAAGCAACATATATGATTTATATTGGTAAGCAACGAGATTATACTCCTTCCCTATGTTACTATCTTCTTTTGTGTATTTGGGATACTATTGTGATTGTTTATATTTCAGACATATAGTCTTGTGCATCTCTGTATTTGGGGCCACCCTGACGAAGAGAATATCGAAACGGGTCGGTAGCCGAAGAAGGATTAACCCGTAGGTGGACTGCCCAGCGACTACCACAAACGGAGTGGAATTGCGCATTGGAACTCACGCCATACCCTGGGCCACCCAGGATTTACTTTGCTTTGCTTTTGGATTTATTTGGCCAACGGGCCGCGGAATACAAATTTATTTGACCATTGGGTCTGAAGATACACCACAGAAGGACACCATAAAGGAACTGAACTATACATTGAGTGTATTTACTCTGTGAAGGGTGACAGAGAGTATCGTGAGTGACTGTGTTATTTTCACTGTGTTTGTGCGCTACATTATATGTGTATATAGAGTTTTGTGTTGAAGATACGTAGAATACAGTGCTTATTTGGAAGCTAAATACAAGTGTATTATTTGAATTCCCTCTATGTGTTATATGTGAGTAACGATAGATAGTAACTGCACTGCATTGTGTTATCAGACTGTTAATAACTCATTCTCTAATTGCCTTCTTTAAAAATCAAATTGCGTATGCTCTACTTTGGGAACCAGGGTTGTAGACTCCTATAATGCAGTTTTATATGCATTTACGCTGACCATATAACACAGTTTCAAACTGCATTATATTGCAGCACAACTGGGGACTTTGCACTCCTCTTTAAAATGCAAATTCTAAGATTTCTTAAGCTGGAACTGAGTGGAATAAAAGCCCCGTATTTGTGTTGTGTGAAAGGGCCCTGGGGTGGTGGCCCACATGCCTCTGTGGAAAAGTACAAATTAGGCTTGTCAGAAATCCAGATTTGAAACAGATGTAAGGGTCTCTTCTTAATCACGGGTTGGAGTTGCCAGGGTCAAACTTTTTTAGTCTAAAAAGCTTGGAGCAACAAAAGAAAAGGCTGTATTACATGTGTCTGGGTTCATATTTTTGCTCAGCCAGTCATTAAGATCTCTGCAAGATTCTGGATAAAGTTCCCAGTTGCCACACTTCCCAAATTTTTCTTAATTGTCAGGAACAATGAAAGTAACATCAATACTACAACTAATATTACCTAACACAATTTTGTTCCTGTCTTACAAATATCACCTAATTGGTTCTATCATTAAAAAAATGTGGAAAAATGTGGTTCTATCATTAAAAAATGTGCAAAATGTGGCACATTTTGCTATAATTTTTCAAGGAATATCTCATAGAGCCTTGACCAATTCAACGTAGTTTGTGGTAGGCACAAAAATAAAGTTTCTGGAGCATAACAATTACTTCAAAGTAAGTACTGCAGAATTAAACAGGAAATAACACTTAAAAACCAGGAATGGAAAATTTTGCAATTTTTTTTTAACATAGTGTAATTAGAAGTAGATTATTACAATACAGTTACAGTATTGGCTTGGAAATGTTGGGTCTTTACAGAGAGACCCAAAGCCAAATTGGAAAAAAATATATCTTACACCAAAAAAAAAATCTTACACCAAATCCAATATATTTGGATACATTTAGGTATCCACCAGCATTATATCCCTGTAAATATATAGCAGCTCTAATCCTACTCATTAACATTTTTTAAGTCACAGGCTTTAGTTTGTGGTTTTGACTATGCTCTTAAGGGAAACTTGTTTAATAGACACCCATGAAAGCATTGCATCTTCCATGAATTTTCTCCACTATTTTTGGCTCTGATTTGTAAACAAAGACTTTTGTTGATCTCCGTAGTTACAGGTGGTTTCTCCTGGGAACCCTCCTTATCACTCTCTTCACTCGATTCCTTGTCTGCTTTTGCTCCTTTTGGCTCCTCTGACTGGTTTTGAAGCCCTGCACTTTCCAATACAGTTTTTTCACAGAGATTTTCAGGCTTGAATTTCCCAGACTTGAGGGCCATCACTTTGTGCCAGGAAAGCCCACAATCCTCTCTAAATAATCAGCACCGGGAATGTGGGGCAGCTGCATAAGATTTCTAATGACCAGAAAGTCATGAGTTCAAGGCCTGCCCGGGTCGGGGTGAGCTCTCAACCAATTGTGTAGCTCGTCTGTCTATATATGTTGTATGTCTATAGCAGTGTTTTTCAACCTTTTTTGAGGCGCGGCACATTTTTTACATTTACAAAATCCTGGGGCACACCACCAACCAAAATGACACAAAATAACACTCTAACTCAGTAATACATATAGTTGATATGTTTTTAAATGTATTTATACACTCAGTGTGAAACCTGGGCCTGTTTCGATGAACACAGCATAGATATCCTGGCAGGAATGGCAGAAAGACACACACGAAGGTCTTGCTCAACAGCTGGGAGTTATAATTCGCCCACAATCAAAGAGCACTCTGAACTCCACCAATGATTGATTGAAATCAAATTTCCCACACAGAACTCCCATAACCATGAGAAAATACTATAAGAGTTTTGGAGTTGTAGTTCACCTATATCCAGAGAGCACTGTGGACTCAAACAATGTTGGATCAGGACCAAACTTGGCATGAATACTCAATATGCCCAAATGTGAACACAGATGGAGTTTGGGGAAAATAGACCTTGACATTTGGGAGTTACAGTTTCTGTGATTTATAGTTAACACACAATCAAAGAGCATCCTGAACTCTTGCAACAATGGAATTGAACCAAACTTGGCATATTGAACTCTCATTACCAACAGAAAGTACTGAAAGGGGTTGGCTTGGGAATTGACCTTGAGTTTGGAAGTTGTAGTTCACCTACACCCAAAGAGCACTGTGGACTCAAACAATGTTATGTTATGTTGTTGTTTGTTTTCTATCCAGAATCACAATGTTGGAAGGAGGCTCACCCCTTTATGGTCCCTAAAACAGGCATGGGAAAACTTTGGCCCTCTGGGTGCTTTGGACTTCAACTCCCACCATTCCTAACAGCCTGAGACCCTTTCCTGCTTAAGTGGCTGAGGGGGGAAAGGAAAAAGGGCCTGAGGCTGCTAGGAATGGTGGGAGTTGGAGTCCAAAACACCTGGAAGGTCCAAGTTTGCCCATGCCAGCTTTCGACAGAGACCTCTTCCTCCCCCTTCCCCTTCGCGCCCTTTCTTCCCCCTCCTGCCGAACACTTCTACACTGCCGCTTCTGCCGCCATTTTGATCCGAGGGGGCAGCGTGAGCGTGTTCAGGAGGGGAGGGGGGAGGGAGGAAGACATGACCCGTGCGGGTGCTACTGTGCAGACTCGACCCAGAGCAAAGCGAGGCAAAGCAAGCAGAGCGAGGCTGGGAAGACGAGAACCCGAGTGGAGAAGAAAAAGTGTTCGGCAGGAGCAGGGCTGGATTACCCGCGAGGCCAGACGAGGCCATGGCCGCGGGCGGCGGGTTTTGGGTGGCAGCGGCTTTGGCTGCCCGAAATTTTAAAAAACAACAAAAAGCGCCCCCTCGCAGCGCTTTCCCCCGGCCCTCTCCCGAGAGAGAGTCAGGAGAGGGCGGGGGCAGCTGTGAGGGGTGGGGAGGAGGAGGAATGGCGCCCACCCTTGCCCGGGCCGCCCCCTTGCAAAGGAAGGAGGCGGCGAGGAGGAGGAGGAGGAAGGGAAGCCCTGCCCCGCCGGCGGGTATGCATGCATGCGCCCGCCCGCCCGCCAGCGGGCTTTCCTTCCTCCTCCTCCTCCTGGCCGCCTCCTTCCTTTGCAAGGGGGCAGCCCAGGCAGCCAGGAGGAGGCGGGCTCCTCCTCGCGCCTTCCTTTCGGTCGCGGGAGGAGCCAGGAGGTGGGCCAAGGCGCGCGGCACTGTGGGGCTTCCGTCCGCCGCCTCCTCCACCCCGCGACCAAAGGAGGGGCGGGAAGAGGAGGCGGGACTTCCCTTCCTCCTCCTCGCCTTCCTTTAGGTCGCGGGGAGGTGGAGGAGGCGGCGGACGGAAGCCCCAGGGTGCCACACGCGTTCCGTCCACCTCCTCCTGGCTCCTCCCGTGACCGAAAGGAAGGCGCGAGGAGGAAGGGAAGTCCCGCCCTCCTCTTCCCGCCCTCCTTTCGGTCGTGGAGGGTGGGGTGGAGGGCGGCGGACGGAGCCCATGGTGCCGCGCGTCTTCCGTCCACCTCCTCCTGGCTCCTCCCGCGACCGAAAGGAAGGCGCGAGGTGGACGGAAGCCATGGGGCCGGTGCCACATGGCTTCCGTCCACCTCTCGGCCCTCCTTCTGGTTACGGGAGGAGGCGGCGGCGCGAAGTCACACGCCCGGGGCTGCTGCCGCACATGCGCAGCAGCGCCCTGGGGCCGTGGCTTTCCCTCCGGGGGGCGGCGCGGGGCGTCTTGGCCTCGGGCGGCCGAAGATCTTAATCCGGGCCTGGGCAGGAGGGGGAAGAAAAGGTATTGGAGGTTCCAATTTCCCATGGCACACCTGATGATCACTCACGGCACACTAGTGTGCCAAGGCACACTGGTTGGGAAACAGTGAGTTAAACCATCAGCCTCTGGCTGATACCATAGCTAACTGAAGCCAAATGGATTACTGAAAGCTAGGCAGTTAGAGGAGAGAAACAAAAGTTATGTTAAATGTTGAGCTTCCATGAAATAGTCGTTTGGACCAATAAATCCATGAAATAGACACAATAATTCAAAATGGATAAAAGGGTATAATGAATTCCCCATCCTGCTTAGCATCAGATGTCTTCTAAACTTTTCAAACTGTGCATCTTTTATTTATTTATTATTTATTTATTATTTCGCATTTGTCTGTCGCCCCCCCCCCCCCCAAACGGCTCGGGGCGACTTACAACAGTTCGTAAAATACAATTGTCAGATAACTCATAAACCACAGTAATACCATTAGATGGAATTACAATTAGAACAGTTGAAGCAACAAATGGAGTCGCAGTGGCTGACAGCTAGGCGTGCGAGCTACAGTTTAGCTAACTCCAAAGGCTTGTTGGAACAGCAATGTCTTAACTGCTCTCCTGAACGGGAGGAGGCCCTGGGTGGCACGGATGCCGGCGGGCAGTGCGTTCCACATGGTAGGGCTGCAACAGAAAGCCGGCGGGTTGCGGACAGATGGTAGGTCCTCACATTTGGGATGACCAGGAGGTTTAGCTCTTCGGAGCGCAGTGATCTGGTGGGATGATATGGGACAAGGCGGTCCCGCAGGTACAATCTTTGCTTGTTGTTTGTTTGTAATACAATGATTATTTTACTCCCTCCTCTCAAATCAAAGCTAAAATAGCCCCTTTCCATTATCAGGGCCATTTTCAAAATTTGATATTGAGCCATATGCTGATTTACCATAAGAAACAGGCTCCAAGGAACAAATGTAGAAAAGAGATCTGCCACGAGATGGCGCTCTTGTTCAACATATCAGTACATTAATTTTTTTTAATCTCTCAAATTCCAAAACACCCAAAGACCAATACATATTTTTGAGATTGTAAAAATGGGTGATCTGATAAATCTGAGCGACGGCCCCACACCGCACCCTGATGTTGTTTTAATGTCATTGAAATTCACAGTACCAATAAAGCACAGGATTAACGTTCATGGCTTCGCACTCTTTTCAAATATAAAAGTGGTTGTTTCAGATCAGAATTAAAAGGCAAGAGCCTCCATCCAGGACAGCTGCAGAAAACTAACGCCAAATAGTTTCCCTTGCTTTTAAAAGATAACCATTATCACTATGACAGTAGCTAAGAAGGGAGGACATTCTGTTCTGGGAAATGCAAAATTAGGACAAATGTCGCTGCTTTACAGTAATGAGGAGCAGAGCAATACCCAAAAAAATCAGAACGTAGGATGATCGCAATTTTTGTGCCAGAGTCCTTACATCTGCTCAGATATATTTATTTATTAATTATTTATTATTATTTATTTATTAATTTCAGCTTCTATGCCGCCGAACTCCCAGGGGCTCGCGGCGGCTTACAGTAGCCGCAAGGCACAGCAATACATATTCGAACACAGTTAAAAACAATAATAGCAATAAAACAGATAGACGGAATTACTTAAAACAGTGGTACAGCATGTACTAAAAGCTAGAGCTAAATGGCGGCGGATGAGCCGGGCCTACCCATTGAAGACCTGTTTAAAGAGGTGGGTTTTGCAGGCCCGTCTAAATGGGAGGAGGTCCCTCAAGGCCCGTGTTTCGGCCGGGAGGGCGTTCCACAGCACAGGTGCTATGACAAAGAACGCCTGCCGGCGAGTTGACGTCAACCTGGCAAGTTTCACCGCAGGCACCTCAAGGAGGTTGGAATCCTCCGACCGTAGTGATCTCAAAGGGAAATATGGGGTGAGACGTTCCCTTAGATACGCTGGCCCCAGGCCGTGTAAGGCCTTAAAGGTAAGTACCAACACTTTGAAGGTAATCCGGGTGCTCAATCGGCAGCCAGTGATCCTGCAATATAGGTGTTATGCGGCAGCCTGCTGGGGAACCAGACAGGAGCCGGGCGGCAGTGTTCTGCACCAGCCTGAGCCTCCGGGTCACCGACAAAGGAAGGCCAACGTAAAGTGCGTTACAGTAATCTAGCCTCGAGATGACCGTGGCTTGGATCACTGTTGGTTCCTATCTGTATGATGGCAGTATCGATCAGCAAATTGATTCAATCTAATGTTTTACAGTCAGGGATATAAATGTTTGGGATCATCTACATCAGTGTTTCCCAACCTTTTTTGAGCCGCAGCACACTTTTTACATTTACAACAACATAGATATCCTGGCAGAAATGGCAGAAAGACACAAACTTCCCACACAGAACTCCCAGAACCAAGAGAAAATGCTATAAGAGTTTGGTGGGCATTGACCTTGGGTTTTGGAGTTATAGTTCACCTATATCCAGAGAGCACTGTGGACTCAAACAATGTTGGATCAGGACCAAATTTGGCATGAAAACTCAATATGCCCAAATGTGAACACAGATGGAGTTTGGGGAAAATAGACCTTGACATTTGGGAGATGCTGGGATGTATAGTTCTCTGCCATCCCTTGATTGAAGGAAGGAGGGTGGGGAGAGGAGGGGAAAGAGGCGGAGGAACCCCTGCCGCGCATGCGTGCACGGTGGGAGGTGCCTCTTTCTCCTTCTCTCCTCCCTCCTCCTTCAATCAGGGAGGAGGCTTGGTGAGGAGAGGAGAAAGAGGCGGAGGGACGCCTGCCGCGCATGCGCTTGGCGGGAGTGCGCCTCTTTCTCCTCGCCCTGCTCTCCTCCCTGATTGAAGGAAGGAGGCGGGCAGAGGAGGGGAAAGAGAGGCGTCCCGCCGTGTCGCATGCACACTTTTTTTTGAATTAAAAAAAAAACTTTTTGGGGGGTCCGGATCCGCTGCCCCCCCAAATCCGCCGCCCGAGGCCATGGCCTAGGGTGGCCTTATGGTTAATCCGGGCCTGTCTCATCTTGATTGTAACTGTGAGGATAGCATGGTATGTGTGATTGAATGGCTGAAGTGCATAACTTTCTGTAAAAACCAAAGTTATGTCAAAGTGAACACTATCTACCTCAGTGTATGTATGTAGTATGAATGCAGTATGATTGTCTGTGTGTGCATGCGTATGTGAGCTTATGATTGCTTGCTGTGTGTGTGTGAAAGGTAAGCATGTTCTTAAGAAATGCTGCTAACTGCTGATTAAATGCTGCTGTGCTTCTCCAAAACAAATCTTTTGAATCAATTCTTTATATCAGGGCTGTCCAACTGGCGGCCCGGGGGCCGTATACGGCCCCCCAGCCCCTTCCCTACGACCCCCTAAGCTTTTTAATAAAATAAATAAATAAATTAAATTAAAATATTTTTAAAAGTACCCACTTCCGGGTTTCGGAGGAAGTGCCAGCGAGACACGCCACACGGGATTCGCTCTCAGCGAAATCTCGCCTGCGATGAGAAATCCCGTGTGGCTTCCGTAGTCTCACGATACTCCTGTTGCCGAATCTTGGCTACTTAATCCCTGCGGCCCCATGAGCGTGATTTGCACCTTCCCAGCTGCTGCCTCGCTCGGTGTCGCCTCTGCTCGTGGTCCGGCTGCTCCTGGATCCCGCGTGTTTGGGAAGGTAGGCTAACCTTTATGTTATTATTATGTAATTGTGTATTTGAATCACCCCCTGCATTTAATGTTAGTAAAATATTGTATTTAATTGTATGCACGCCCCTTTTGAATCACCCCCTGCATTTAAGGTTAGTAAAATATTATATTTAATTGTATGCACGCCCCTTTTGAATCACCCCCTGCATTTAAGGTTAGTAAAATATTATATTTAATT
>JARBWK010003450.1:0-12354 GCA_030556195.1 Anolis apletophallus | reverse complement strand
CCCAAAAACTCCCACATACCCACATTCTTTCTTTGAGATTTATACAGGTACTTCTCAATAAATTAGCATATAGTGCTAAAGTTCATTATTCTTTTCTTTGAGATTTATATGTATAATACTAATGCGAGATGAGCAAATGCTATACAGTGTTCCCTCACTTATTTCTGGGGGTTAGGTTCCAGGGCCTCCGCAATAAGTGAAAATCACGATGTACGGATGCTCTGTTTATTTTAATATTTATACATTATTTTAGCAGTTATACAGTGTTTTAAGTCTTTATAAACTTAAATAAAGTGAAGGAAAGGAAGGAAAGGCCCTTCAAGGTTGGAGGGAGGGGAGTACTGAGGATGGAAAGCGACTTGGAGAGTGGCGGAGCAAAAACCCAACAAACAGAAAAAATACAATTAAATATATTTTAAATTAATATTTATCGAAAACTGCGAAACAGCAAACCATGAAGTAGCAAGGGAACTGTATTTGTGGTTGACTATAGCAGGCATGGGCAAACTTTTGCCCCTCCTGGTGTTTTGGATTGCACCTCCTATAGTTCCTAACAGCTGGTAGGCTTTTAGGAACTCTGGGAGTTCAAGTCCAAAAACACCCAAAGGGCTGAAGTTTGCCCATGCCTGGACTATATTGACTTGAGTCCCTACCTGCACTGCCATATAATTCAGGCCCTTCCACAAACCCATGTTATCTGCTTTGAACTGGAATATATGGCAGTGTGGCTTCCGCTAACTTAGTTCAAAGCAAAATAGAATCATAGCGTTGGAAGAGACCTCATAGGCAATCCCGTCCAACCCCCTGCCAAGAAGCAGGAAAATTGCATTCAAAGCTCCCCTGACAGATGGCCATCCAGCCTCTGTGCAAAAGCTTCCACCACACTCCAGGGCACAGAGTTCCACTGCTGAACAGCTCTCACAGTCAGGAAGTTTGTCCTCATGTTCAGGTGGAATCTCCTTTCCTGTAATTTGAAGCAATTGTTCCGCATCCTAGTCTCAGGGCAGCAGAAAACAAGCCTGCTCCTGTGACTCACGTATTTATTCATGGCCCTCATCATGTCTCCTCTCAGCGTTCTCTTCTGCAGGCTAAAACAATTTATTTATTTCATATACTTGTACTCCACCCTTCTCACCCCCGAGGGGACTCAGGGTGGCCTCACAGCAAACACCATTCAGTGCCATCATAATGATAAAAACAATTAACAGATTCGAACATGTTCATTCTTTAAGTCGCTCCTCCTAGGGTTTCTCCCGACCCTTGATCATTTTAGTTGCCCTCTCTGGATATATTCCAGCTTGTCAACATCTCCCCTTCAATTATGGTGCCCAGAATTGGGCACAGTATCTCAGGTGTTTTATCAAGGCAGAATATTCTGGGTTCTATGGCTGTGTGGACGGGCCTTCAGTATGAACTGCATTATAATGTCCAGTGTAATAATAATAATACACTTTATTTATATTCTGCCTTTTCCCCTAGGGACTTACAGCATTTACAGTAGACATAGACAAATATTCAATGCCTTACAGTCGCATGCAATGAGACACACAGACAAGGCTTCTCCTTTTCCATTTCTGGCTTCTGAAGGCGGGGGCTCAACTCTGGCTCTAGGGAGGTGTTCTCAATTTTCAAGTGTTACCTCCTGGTCCTGTGGTCAGCAAGACTGCTTGAAGTGTCTTTTTGCCTTTTCCTGCCGAAGCAGTACCTATTTATCTACTGACATTTGCATGTTTTTGAACTTCTAGGATGACAGGAGCTAGGGCTAACAGTGGGAGCTCACTCTGTCCCACTGATTTGAACTGCCGACCTTTAGATCAGCAGTTCGGCAGCTCATGGATTTAACCCATTGCACCACCACTGCCCCGATATGTGTTTAGATTCCCATACTACAGATTGAACTGGATTATGAGTCTACACTGCTATATAATCCATTTCAATGCAGTTAATCTGCATTCAGAAACTAGATTATATGGCAGTATAGATGGGGCCATTGTGTTTTGCGTGTTGGACTAGGGCCCTTCCAGACAGGCCCTGTATCCCAGGATCTAATCCCAGGTTTATCCCAAATTATCTGGCATTGAGGACTCCTATAATCCATTTTAAAAACAGAAAATCCCAGATTATCTGGCAGTGCAGACTCATATAATCCAGTTTAAAGCAGAAAACCTGGGATCAGATCCTGCGATATAGGGCCTATCTGGAAGGGCCCTTGACTCTGGAGAGAAAGGTTCAGATCCCTGCTTGGGTCACCTTGGGCAAATTACAGTCTCTCAGGTCCCATCTTCACTGCCATATAATGTGGTTTGACTGCATTGAACTGCGTTATGTGAGTCTACACTGCCATATATTGCAGTTCAGCAGCGTTATGAACTTGCATTATATGGCAGTGTAGATGGGGCTTCAGCCCCCTGAACAAATCCTGCCAAGAAAACCCCAATTTGATAAGTTGAAAATGACGTGCAAGTGCCCAAGAATAAACTAATACTAACTATACTACCTTTCTCAAGCTCGTGATAGGTTATCCATGGTTTATGTTTCTCTTTTGCAACAGTTTCATATGGCCCCATTTGCACTGACCATTTCATACAGTTTGAAGATAGCTTCAAACTGAAACAGCCAAACAACAAACTCCTGCAAAAGTGTGCAAAAGAAAACCCATAAGGCACCTCAGTGCTCTGTGGTTTGTGTAATCACCATCCGGGCCTCAAGCTGGTTCCCGGATTTCCTGTGGAATCATCTGTACAGCAAAACTTTCTTTTTATACTAGTTTGAAATTGCATTAATGGTCAGTTTAGATGAGGCCTGAATGAGATTAGCATTGAATTTAATCTGTGACCCTTACCTATACAGAGAGTTTGGTTCCAGAAACCCACCCCAATGTCAATATTCTAGGTTGTTCAAGTTCTGTTATATGCAATTACAAGAATTTCCAATACCCATTTCCACACATCCTCCACATCTTATTCCACAGATAACTAGGGATCTTAGAGCCCTTCCAAACAGGTTTTATATCCCAGGATCTGATCCCAGGTTTTCTGCTTTAAACTGGATTATATGAGTCTGGGATAAACAGAAAACCTGGGGTCAGATCCTGGGATATAGGGCCTGTCTGGAAGGGCCCCTAGAATGGACAAAGATTTTTCAACACTCATTTGAGATGGGAACATTGTTCTCATCTCATGTGGACATGACTTTCCGAAGAAGCAAGCAGGTTTTGGTCTTGTAAGAACCTGTCCAGTGATTTCTTGAAGCACTAGAGTTTGACTGTTAGGCCCCTTCCACACAGCTGTATAAATTCCACATTGAACTGGATTATATGGCTGTGGAACTCAGATAATCCGGTTCAAAGCAGATATTGTAGATTATCTGCCTTCTGGGTTGTATGGCTTGAAGACGGCCTGGAAGCTTCAATTGGTCCAATGGGTGGCAGCCAGATTACTAACTGTAGCGACTTACAGGAGCGGTCAACCCCCTGTTTAAGGAGCTCCATTGGCTGCCGTTCATCTTCCGATCCCAATTCAAGGTGCAGGTTCTTGCCTACAAAGCCCTGAACGGTTTGGGACCCGCCTACCTTCGTGAATGCATTTCTGTCTATGAATCCAAGCGATCTCTCAGATCATCTGGAGAGGCCCTATTCTTGCTCCCACCGCCTCGCAGGCGCGTTTGGTAGAACGAGGAGAGGGCCTTCTCTGTGGTGGCCTCCGACTCTGGAACTCACTCCTCAGGGATATTAGACAAGCCCCCATATTGGCAGTTATTAGGAAGAGCCTGAAAACGTGGCTGTTCCAATGTGCCTTCCTGAATAAAGCAAGAACACCCTGCTGTGATCAATTCCTTGCAAAATGTCCTCATAAGCACTTTAATTGCCTGTTGGGTTGTCTGCTCCACATTATCCTGTGAAACCTCCCTGTTACATACATTCTACCTCTGTTCGCACCCAGTATTATTTATTTTTTAAAAAATTTAATATGTTACATTTGGCCCTCCTAGAATGGTTTTAAACTGTCTTTTATTGCTGGTGTGTAAGTATATTGATTGTATTGTTTTATTAGTTGCTGTTAAGTTGTTAGTGTGTATGATTGGGCTTGGCCTCATGTAAGCCGCCCCGAGTCCCCTTGGGGAGATGGTGGCAGGGTAAAAATGATGATGATGATGATGATATGGCTGTGTGGAAGGGCCCTCAATCTCCTATATTTGTCCTGGCTTGACAATAGAAAAATAGCTTCAAAATGAGAAATAGTTACTTCATCCCTGTGTCTTGGCTGGGCTGCAGTGGTGAAGAGTTATACACCAGGTTGTTTCTTCATTTATGTGACTAATGGGTTTTAATTCTTTGTGTCTACACTGCATTCTGATTTTCTTGCACTTATTTTGAAAGCTTTTTTATCGTTTTGTGCCAAGGAATGGCAAAACCAAATAGTTCAGATGAAATTTTGGTTTTGTAAATTCTACACTTTTTGTTAATAGTTGGATTACCTTGTCACAAAGAGAATAGGAAGCCCAATGGCACTCTTGGTACTGTAAGTTACTAAAACCCTACACCACATGTTATCTGTATACATGTGTTTATTGGGGGGGGGGAATGGGTGATTTCAGAATCATAACATTCTTTGAATTCTGTATTAGAAAGTAAAGTAAATACATAAATGTTTAGCACAGTCAGGGAAGTGGAAGTAAGGGACAGGGAGAACTTTGGATCAAGAACTCCCACTGCTCCATTTACACTATGTCCCTGATCCTTCCTTTCCCAATGACATTGGACAGGTGAGGAACACCTCAGATTAACGGAGTAGTACCTTTATTACTTTAAGGTATTTTTAATGCCCTGATGTGAAAGCCAGTGAGTTCAATGGCTAGTGTTTTGAATGTTACTTTGGGTAAGAATGTCCTTCTCAAGCATGAAAATTAGGTGATCTTGTACAAGTCACAGACTAAGAGAAAGGCAATGACAAACCTTCCTCAATAAATCTTTCCAAGAATACACTATGATAGGGCTGCTATACGTCAGTTGACATGTAGCAAGAATAAATTAACTGCTGCTGTCTAGAATAGAATAACACATTTTCTCATAGAATGAATTGTTTCAAAGTCACTCTCTCCTTTGTCATGACTTTTGAGGATATTCGCATGCTGTCTATTAAATATTTGATATATTTAATATATTCAACGTTATTAAAGTTAAGCAAAAGTTATTAGAACATTTTAAAACATGTTTATTTACAGCAAATTATGTATTTCAAATAAAATAACTAAAGGCTACTTGCCAATCTTTCACTAAAACTGGCAAACAGTTCAGTCAGTTAGTAATTACAGTAGGCCTAATTAGTAATTACAATACTAATTATACTACAGTAATACAAATATTCAGAAGCTTTTTGTGGCCAGAAGAAAATTCAGCCTGACCTATGTCTGAACAGACAGGTATTGTACTATACTTTTCGTACATGTAGCATTCCTCTTACACTGTGAATTATACTGATTATTTCATGGAATACATGAGTGTAGATTTTTTGTCTGCCATTGTCCTAGATTAACTTTATTTGTTTCTGTAATCTTTTAGAATTTATGTATTATTGTTTGTTCCCTCATTCTGTAACAAGAGTAGAGAGAAAATAAAGCTCCATAGAATGCATGGCTCCATCAAGCGATTTTGTTAGTGTTTTAGCTGGAATTTCATCCATAGGCATCTTTTCTTAGTGTACATAAATGGTAAACTGATAAAAGATAAAGGTTTTCCCCTGACATTAAGTCCAGTTGTGTCAGACTCTGGGGTTGATGCTCATCTTAATTTCTAACCTGTCACGAACGCCGACTTAGAACTGCCCCTTTAACACACACACGGAGACGTATCAAAGGCTAACTAGTTTATTGAATATAAAAACAGTCCAAAAGGTATATAGTCCAATAAATGCAAGTATTCAAAGTATAAAGTCAATAGTCCAAAGTATAATGGCAAATAGCTTGAAGCGAGGCAAGGCTCCGCAATTCAATGTGGATCAGGAAACAGGGCAAGGTTTCGCATCCAATGCGAATCAGGAACCAGGGCAAAGTGCCGCAAACCACTGCGGCTCAGGAAACAAGGCAAAGGCAAGGCAAGACTTGATGACCACGGTTGACTTGTGGTCCCACTCGCTCGCGCCTATTCAGTATAGACGTGGCCGGAGAACTGAGGATCAGTTCCCACGGGGCCGTACTTAATCCCTCGGCCGGGCCCCGACGATCTAGGGCCCGGCGCCTCAGTCTCTACTTTCCGAACGGTGACGGTCTAGGGACAGGTGCCAGCTCCTCCTGCCCTCCTCTATGTCCCTGCGCCTGTTATGAGAACGGCCCCGCTCTTCCAGCCTAGTATCGCTATCTTCCTGAGAAGTAGCCTCCCCGAGATTTCCCATCCGCTAGCCTCCATCTGCTGTTCAGCCAGCTCCTGGGAACCTCGGCCATTTGGGAATTCATCACTCGCTCCGCTATCTGCTTCACTGCCTCCCAACTCCACCGGGTCCGCCCCTTCCCCGGGAGAATGCTCCCATTCGAAATCCCAGGCTAAACTCTCTGGCGGTGGACTGGGCAAAGGCACCGCTGACCAATCTTGCTCTGGGCCTTCCAACTCATCCTCCGAATCCCTTTCAGCCTGTGCGGGTCCCAATGCCAACGGGACCCCTGGTGCATTACCCCTCCCCGTTGCCGAGCGGACCCATGGGTGCTACACTATCCCCCCTCAGGGCCCCTGGGCCGCCCCCGGCTTGGGCTTGTCAGGGTAGTTGCGGTGGAAGCGAGCCACCAACTCGGGCGTGAACATCTCGAGCCTTGACCCAAGCACGTTCTTCCGGGCCAAACCCCTTCCAGTCAATGAAGTACTCCAACTTCCTGTAGCGGAGGCGGGCATCCAAGATGTCCTGCACCTCGACCTCCTCCCCCCCTCCCGCATCACAGGGGGAGGAGGCGGCTGCGTCACGTCAGGCCGCACCCCCTTCGCCGGGCGGAGCAACGAACGATGAAACACCGGGTGGAGTTTCATGTCCGCTGGGAGTTGTAGTTTGAAGGAAACAGGCCCCACCTTCTCCAAAACCTTGTAGGGACCCAAAAATCTCGCATCCAGCTTGCGGGTGGGTCGCTGCGTGGGCAAATTCTTGGTGGACAGCCAAACTTTATCCCCCACAGGATGTCGGGGCCCTCCTGGCGCCGCCGATCAGCCATCCGCTTGTAGTCAGCTTTCGCCTGGTCCAATTGAGTACGTAGCAAGTCTTGGAGTGCAGTGAGCTCTCGAAGCCAATCCTTAGCCTCGGAAACATCCGCGGACGGGTCCACCGGCGGGTAGAACCGAGGTGGTGTCCATAGTTGGCAAAGAAAGGAGTCTCTTTGATGGATTCCTGCGTCGCATTGTTGTAAGCAAACTCTGCCAAGGACAACAGGGACGCCCAATTGTTTTGCTGATAGTTGACATAGCAGCGCAAATACTGCTCAAGGTGGCATTGACCCTTTCGGTCTGGCCATCGGTCTGCGGGTGATGAGCCGTGGACATCCGCACATCAATCCCCAGCAGCTTCTGGACGGCCTTCCAGAACTGGGAAGTGAATTGAGTGCCCCGGTCAGTCACCAGGCTCTGGGGGAAGTCCATGCAGCCGAAACACATGTTGCACAAACATATCAGCAGTCTCTTTGGCGGTAGGCACCCCCACACAGGGGATGAAGTGACCCATCTTGGTGAAACAGTCCACCACGACCAGTATCGTGGTGAAGCCCTTGGATTTGGGGAGGTCAGTGATGAAATCAGCCGAAATCATCTTCCACGGGGCAGAGGGGGGTCGGAAGGGGCTGGAGCAAACCGGCCGGCTTGCCCCCCTGGTTCTTAGCCCGATGACACACAGGGCAGGATCCCACATAGTCCTCCACATCCCTCCGCACTTTAAGCCACCAAAAGTCCCGTAGGACCAGTTGGAGAGTCTTGAAAAGCCCAAAATGGCCTGCGGCCCGGCTATCGTGGCAAAGCTTGAGAATGTCCTCCCGCTCGGGCCCAGGGGAAACATAGACAGAGTCCCGGTGGTAAAGTACCCCATTCTTTACCTGAAACGGAGCCGGAGGTCCCTTGGTCAGTTGCTCCTGCACCCACGGGTCGGTCCGCTGGCGAGCCTGGACCCGCACACTCAAGGGTCTCTTGTCGCCAGGGGCTGGCGGAGCCACCGGAGGGTTGACAGGACGCGCCCGAGCCGCCGCAAGTTCTCCGCTTTAAGCAACCGGGGCCTCGGACGGCCCGTCGCCCTCACGAACATACTCCGGCTTTCGGGACAGCGCATCAGCTTGCTTGGTCTGCTTGGGGTCACATAGTGAATGCGGAAATTGAATCGCTCAAAGAACAGGGACCATCTCTGTTGCCTCTGGTTCAATTTGCGCTGGGATTTCAGATGCTCCAAGTTCCGGTGGTCGGTGTGAACCTCCACCGGGAACTTGGCCCCTTCAAGCAGGTGCCTCCAGACCTCAAAAGCCACCTTGATGGCCAACAGTTCCTTCTCCCAAATGGTGTAGTTCTTTTCCGGAGCCGTCAGCTGCCGGGAGTAGTAGGCACAGGGCAACAAGTCCGTCCCCTGAGGCTGTACCGTGTTTCCCCGAAAGTAAGACAGCGTCTTACTTTCTTTTGTCCCCCAAAATCCCCACTATGTCTTACTTTCGGGTACGACTTACATTAGCCGAGGGTACCCGAAAGTAAGATGAAAGCAAGAGTTACCTCGGGCGGCAGGCATGGCGTGGCTTCCTGGCCGGGCGAAGAGGCTTTCAGAGGGCTCAAAAGGGGACCCGGAATCCTCCTCCTCTTGCTCTTCTTTCTTCCAGCGGCGCCTTCCATCCTCCTCCTCTTCCTCCCAGCAGCGCCTTTCCCTCTCGCCGGTTCCGCCCCTCTCTTCAGTGAAGGGAGGGGGCCCGGGCCAGCGAGAGGAAGAAAGCGCCGTCCTCACCCGCCGGCACGGCGGCTCAGGCTCTTTCCCCCGCCGCCCGCTTGCCCGCGCTCCAAACGGGAGCCGGGCGGCGAGCACCTGAGTCGTCCTGGAGGCGGGACTTCCGCCCGCGCTTTCTCCCTCTCTCCGCTCGCGCTTTCCCTTGCAACGGGTCCTCAGAGAAGGGAAAGCAGGCGAGGCGCAAGGGCAGCCCTCTTGTGTTTACCTGCCTTCCCTTCTCTGAGGACCCGGTTGCCATGGGAAGCGCGAGCCGGCGGCGAAAGGGAGAAGGCGCCGGCGAGATCCCATGGCAACCGGGTCCTCAGAGAAGGAAAAGCAGGCAGGCGCAAGGGCAGCCCTCTTGTGTTTACCTGCCTTCCCTTCTCTGAGGACCCGGTTGCCATGGGAAAGCGAGTCGGGCGAAAGGAGAAGGCGCCGGCGATCCCATGGCAACCGGGTCCTCAGAGAAGGGAAAGCAGGCTTTGGCGCAAGGAGCAGCCCTCTTGTGTTACCTGCCTTCCCCTTCTCTGAGGACCGGTTTACTGCGTGAAACGCTGACGGCGAAAGGGAGAAGGCGCCGGCGAGATCCCATGGCACCGGGTCCCTCAGAGAAGGAAAGCAGGCAGGCGCAAGGGCAGCCCTCTTGTGTTTGCTGCCTTCCCTTCTCTGAGGACCCGGTTGCCATGGGAGCGCGAGCCGGCGAAAGGGAGAAGGCGCGGCGAGATCCCATGGCAACCGGGTCCTCCAGAGAAGGGAAAGCAGGCAGGCGCAAGGGGGCAGCCTCTTTTACCTGCCTTCCCTTCTCTGAGAGACGACCCATGAGGCCGCCAACCGGCGGAAAGGGAGAAGGCCCGAATCCCATGGCAACCGGGTCCTCAGAGAAGGGAAAGCAGGCAGGCGCAGGGCAGCCCTCTTGTGTTTACCTGCCTTCCCTTCTCCTGAGGGCCCGGTTGCCATGGGAAGCGCGAGCCGGCGGCGAGGGGAGAAGGCGCCGGCGAGTCCCCCATGGCAACCGGTCCTCAGAGGAAGGCAGGCGCAAGCAGCCCTCTTGGCCCTCTTGTGTTTAACTTCCTTCTCTGAGGACAGCCTCCCTGAGCGCAACCGGCCGGCTTGAGGAGAAGGCGCGGCGAGATCCCAGCAACCGAGGGTCCTCAGAGAGGGGAAGCAGGCAGGCGCAAGGGCAGCCCTCTTGTGTTTACTGCCTTCCCTTCTCGAGGACCGATTTACCCCTGGTGCCGGCGCCTTCTCCCACAGCACGCTGTGGCAGCTCCGGGTCTCAGAGAGGAGGCAGGTAAACACAGAAAGTGTTCCAGGTTCTCAGCCTTCTCCCTGCAAGCCGCACCACGTCCTTACTTTCCCCATGTTTTTGGCCGGTCTCAGAGAGGGAAGACGTTAAGCACAGGAAGCTGCCCTGCTACCCTGCTGTTCCGTCCAGGGGATCGGGGCCCGGGGCCTTTCCCCTTTAAAACCAACCCAACCTTTCCCTGGCAAGGTCCCTTCAGGGAAGGGAAAGGAAAAACCCCAAGGAGGGGGCCCCTTTCGCCCGCCCGCCCTTTTTCCCCCTCTGAGGACCCCTTTCCATGGGAATTCGCCGGGGCCTTTTTCCCTTTGCCCCCCGGGTTGGGGGTTTCCCCTGGGAACCGGGGCCTCCGGGGAAGGGAAAGGGGGGTAAACCGGGGGGGCCCTTTTCGCCTGCCTGCCCCCCCTCTGAGGAAACCCGGTTTATGGGATCTGCCGGCTTTTCCCCGCCGGGGTAAATCAACGGGTCCTCAGAGAAGGGAAAGGGGGGTAAACCAAAAAGGGGCCCCGCCCGGCCCTTCTCTGAGGGCCCCTTGCCGGGGACCCCCCCCTGGGCCCCCCCGGCTCGGGCCCCTTAACCCGGGGCCTCGGAGAAGGGAAAGGCCAAAATTTTCCCTTTTTCGCCTGCCTGCCTTCCCCTTTCTGAGGAAACCCCGGGCCCCCAAAGGGGAAAACCGGCCCGGGGGAGAGAGGGAGAAAACGCCAGTCCCGCCCAGGGCGACTTTGGGTGCTTTTTTTTCCCCCGCCCGGGCCCCCCTTTTGGGGCGGGCAAACGGGCGGGGGGGGAAAAAGGGTTTAGCCGCCCGGCCGGGGGGGACTTCCCCCCGGCGCTTTCCCCTTTCCCTCGCCCCCCACCCCCCCCCTCCCCTTTACTGGGGGAGGGGGGGAACCGGGGGAAGGGGAAGGGGCCCGGGGGGGGAAAAGGGGGGAGGATGGGGCGCCGGGTGGGAAAGAAGAGCGGGGGGGAGGATTCCGGGCCCCCTTTTAGCCCCCCTGAAAACCCCCCTTCGCCCCGAAAGCCCGCCTCCTTCCCCCGGAAGCCACTTTTGGGTTGGCTTATATAAGGGGCCCCTTTTTGACACCCGATGTCTTTTCAATCGGGGGGGTCATACCCGGGCCTAGCAGGATCGCTCCCCCCCACATCCCGGGATCGGCCTGGGGGGGTGAAAGGGGTGCGGGGTTGGGGCTGCAAAAAACGGCTAGTGGGAACAGCTGCGCCCCTTTTAAAAACCCCACCCCGGGGCCCCCGGAGTCCACCGAACGGCACCTTTTCCCCCGCAAACACTGGGGGATCGGATCAGCCCCTTTTTCAAAGTCAAAATGAACTTTCTGTAGAAAGGGGAAAGCCCAGGAATCTTTGAATGTCTTTTTTTTCTAGCAGGGGGGGCCCCGTCAACCACGGTTGGACCTTGGTTCATCCAGGCAATGCCCCCTGGGGGAGATACGGTAGCCCAGAAAATCCCCTCACGCAAATCAAAAACACACTTCTCCGCAGCATAGAGCCCGTGGGGCCCTCAGTCTCTGGAGCCTTCCGACATGGCGCTGGGGGCGCCTGATCCGGGAGAAAAATCAGCAGATCCCAAGTAGACCCCAGATAGCGGTCCCCGGTCTCGGAAAATGTCATTCATGAAATGTTTGGAAAAGGCGGGGGCGTTGCACAAACCGAATCCCCTCACCGGTATTCAAAACTGCCCCCCTTGGTCTGGGAAAGGGCCCCTTCCATTCATCCCCTGTCAATCCGGACAAGGTTGAAGCCCCCCGGTCCAGTTTAGTGAACACCTTAGCCCCCGCATCCGCTCCAAGAGCTCGGGGATCAAGGGGAGGGGGTAGCGATTCGGATCGTGATCTTTTGGGTTCCCCCGTAGTCATTGCACAGCAACTCCCGATTTCTTCTTTCGAAAGAATCGGAGCCCCAGCCGGGGTTGGGAGGGGGAAAGCCCTTCCCCAGGGTTTTCATTCAGGGAAAACTCGGAAGCCTGTTTCTCGGTTCCGGGGAGGGTGAGTCTTCCCGCGGGGTTGGGGCCCCGGTTGCAGTTCAATGGCACAGTCATAGGGGGGGGGGGCAAGCGCCCCCCTCCTTCCACTGAAGACATCCCAAAATCCGGGATACTTTTGGGCAAGGTAGCCACCCCCT
>JARBWK010003449.1:0-12356 GCA_030556195.1 Anolis apletophallus | reverse complement strand
AAGGCCTGTAGATCTGTTATTGCACGGACCTCCTCTGGCAGAGCGTTCCAAAGATTAGGCGCTACTATGGTAAAAGTACGCTATCACGTGGATGACAGGTGATAAGTTCTAAGTGACAGTACTTCCAGAAAATTTTGGTCCATGGACCGTAGTGATCTCTGGGGAATGTGCGGGGAAAGGCGGTCCTTCAAATACACTGGCCCCAGACCATACACGGCCTTAAAGGTTAACACCAACACTTTGAATGTAATCCGGTACTCGATGGGAAGCCAGTGCAACCACTATAGGACTGGTGTGATGTGACATGTCAGTAGCACTCCAGCCAGCAGTCAAGCTGCAGCGTTTTGCACTAGCTTGAGTTTCCGGATCACTGACAAAGGAAGGCCAATGTAAAGGGCGTTACAGTAGCCCAGTCTCGAGATGACTGTGGCCTGGATTACCGTAGCTAGGTCGCTGTCAGAGAGGTAGGGCGCCAGCCGCCTTGCCTGGTGCAGTTGGAAAGACACTGCTCTGCTCACATGGAGACCTGAGCCTCCATTATCAGCAGGTTAGTTGGTTTCTCCGTCCTGGTCTATTTGAGTTTTATCATATGACTCACCAGGCAGGATCCTCTTTAACAGCAGTCCTTAGTTAACTAAAACAAAAGGACACAAAGTCACTATCTTGAATTTGAGATCTACCACTATTGCAAATTAAATATTTGAGCATAGATTGATACATAGATTGATTCTATCTTCGATCATTTAAAATCTTAAGGACCTATGCCTTATACTGCAAAGTTACCTGCAGCTGAGAATAAACTGACAAAAAACAGATTCCCACAATATGAATTATGTACATTGTTATTCACACCATCACTAGATCAACTGAATTAGTAGAATTTATGTATGTTTGACTCGCCATTGAATGGTTAATTCAATTGCTCCACTCTTTTTAACACTTATCAATACAATTCAAGCAATGCTTTCTAAGAACTTTTGTAGTTCAGTTCAAAAGTAATTTATTATCATGATTATTATTTTATATACCTTTACCCCACTTTTCTCCCACGAGAATGGGACTCAAAGCAGCAAACAAAATAGAAAAAACAAAACTACATAATACAGATGACCATCATCTCCCCAACCCCACCCCAACCCGACATATAAAACAATAAATCAACACATTGGATATAAAACATAAATTACATAAATATAAAGAACCATAACATATGCTTATATTGTTATCATTAAAATCCCTGTGTCTCAGGCCATATATAAGATATATACCAAGATCAGCTATATTTGGATTCATTTCTGGAACCAGAACTGAAAAGATGTCACTTCTAGTCATATCAAGATGGAGGGGAGGGCATGAGAAAAGTCTCCCTGCAGGATAGTAAAACATCTGGGCATCCCCTGGGGAACATCTTTATAGATGGCTGATTCTCTCATACCAGAAGCAACTTGCAGTATGCAACCAACCAAACTCTCAATTTGCTTCTGACATGATAAATAAATAAATAAATATCAAGACAGATAGTACACCTTTCAGGGAATAGTTGTGGAGTGAGGAAATATCTGCTCTCTCCTCTGCAGTAGTGCATTCCTGATAGAAAAACAGAAAGTGGAAAAGTTGAATATTTAATGACACCTGCCAGAAAGTGTGGCTACTTTGGCTCCATAACTTATAACAGGCCCCAAGCTCTGTTGATGTCATAAAAGTACAAATAGTGAGCTCCACTCTAGTAGCAGGGATTGAAACATTGACCCTCCCAATAATGAAAGCAGGAAACAAATAAATGAGAAAAGTAATTTGATTGTCTTGTTACCTGACAAAGGCCAAAGAGGGGGTGGAATTCTCCAGAGTCCTTCATGTACAGCTAAAAGCCCCTTTCATCTTTAGCTCAAAGCTACAACTTTGATTCTTCTGTTTTTATCCTGTTAACTGATTGGCCCATGGTCATCCAAGCATCCCCATCTATCTCACAGATATGTTTTTGGAAAACAACTGGGGAGGGTATTTTTTCCACTGAGGTTTGAACCAGCTGTTGGCATCCTATACTTGATAACCAAAGGTTAAAATCCTATATCTCCTCAAAATAGGTATGGAAAAATTGTATCTTTCCAAAACATTTCAAGGTGAGTGGTGCTTCCAACTGCAATTTGGAGGGGGCGCCAATTTAAGAAGATTGGTTTGGAAATTGGAAACAAACCTCTAACATGCCGGGCTTACAACATTCCAGTGGAGTCAGTCAGAGGGTATTGGCAGTTGTTGAATATCTATCAACATGGTTGAGACTCCAGTCTTAGTCAAATGCTAATATTACAGAACTCCAGAAGTTACCTGTCAGGATTGGGAGACTTGAGCTTGGGTGAAGTTCAAGCTCCCAGCCTGGCATGAGATTGCATCGACCTTTGCCCTAGTTCTTGGGTGACCTTGGGCTCCAGTTATATAAGACTGTGCTGAGTCATGTGGAAGTGAGGTAACTTCCACATGTGTGCAAGGCTGCAGGGGGAAGTGATGTAACTCCTCTGAGCCTGGACATTGGACAATTGGACTCCTAATGCTGACTCATGAGGCCATGAGGTCACATCCCTTTGGACTATGGGATATGCTGAATCACCGGATATGGTGCAACCCTACCTGGACATTGCATGGGCGATGGGAGGGGGGGTTGGGGTATATAAGTTGTGTTTTGGTGGCGGGCAGGTGCTTTTGCTTCACATGTGTCGTACCTGCAATAAAATCGTGTTGGACCGTGCTTTCAATCTACGCGTGATCCTTACCGAGTGTTGGAGAGTCGTTACAGAAGCAAAAGCCCCTTTTCAACTATCCCAGCAATGGAGAGGTTGGCTTGGAGAGAAGAAGAATATATCGATAGATGGGATTCGCTCCTGAGGAAATCCGGCGCACTATGGAGTGGGATTGGACCACTCTCGACCAAGTGGGTTGCCCGGACGAGCACCGTGAAATGATGGAAGGTGCTGTTGCCCAGGAGGAGGAATTTGAAGAAGCGGAGCGACTGTGGGAAGCTCAGGTGAGCCTGGAGGTTGCCCGGCGAAGGAGAGAGAGATTTGACTCCAGACAGGCTGAGGTTTGGAGGAACGAAGGGATCGGAGGAGCTGTTCCGAAGGACTGGTCAGTTCAAGCGGATCCAGAAGTGCGTGGCCCCAGAGAAACTGTGCCGAAGGACAGGCCAGTTAGGAGGAAGTGTGGTAGTGAAACCACGGAATCGGCATCACCCTCGGAGTTGGAGGTGATGAGATGTAAGTTGGAGGCTATGGAACAGACTATGAGAAGGATGTCCCGAGCCATGTCCCGAAGAGAGCCGATGGAGAGCGGAGGAGACTTCACTTATTATTCGTGGATGGATGGCGGACTATCAGCTGAGCGTCCTAGATCTCCTTTGGGAGTGAGGATCGATGGTGGCCATCCAGGAGGAAGTCCGCGGCGGCCCCTGCCTCAAGCCGGAATGGGAAGAGGTGTTACCATGCTTGAGGTCCCTCATGGAAGGGAAGCGCTTTCCCAGGAATTCGGGGCCCGTTTGAAGAAGGAACCATTGCGGGTTGAGTTTGAAGGGGAAGCCTGCAAAGTAGCCTTCTTTGCCGCTGCGGTGCAGGACCATATGGAGGACTATGGTCATCTCTATCCGAGCGACAGCAGCCGAGTACGGGCCATCGGTGCGGTGTTCAAAGGAAGGGCAGCTGAGTGGTATGTTCAATGCCACGACCGTCGAGACCCGTGTTTGCATTCTGTGGGAGCCTTCTTACAGGCGATATAATGGCCGGTTTAGAGATCCATTGAGCGGATTAAGGCGACGGAGGCGCGTCGTTGTTTGACTCAGGGATCCCGGCCGGTCACTGAGTATGCGGAGGAGTTCATGGGTTTAGCTGGAAAAGTTGCAGAGTGGTCTCCAGCTACCCTATTGGAATTATTTAAAGACGGCCTGCGTAAGGAGATCCTGGAGTGGTGTCTACATCAGGATGATCCTGGAGATGTTGATGGCTGGATCCAGTTGGCTGGCAGGGTCGAAGGAATTCTAGCCCAGGTGCAACGGCGTCGTTTTCAACCCATGAGGTCCAGAGGATCCGGTCGTGGTGTTGCGGAGGGGCGATTCCGTGGAGGAGAGGCTCGACGTGGCAATGACAACCGATCCAGTCCAGTGAAAAGGCCATCGAAGGGACGAGGCCTTTGCTTTATTTGTTCGCAACCCGGTCATTTTATGTCCCAGTGCCGACAAAGGCAGGCACTGGAACCGTGAAGGTGGCCTCCGCGAAAGCTGCTTTTGTGGACAATGATGATGGGAAAAGTGTTGGGGTGAGCTCCAATATTCAATGTACATTGGGTTTGATTAAAGGAGATGGGATTGTGGAAAGAAAAGCTTTAGTAGACTGTGGGTGTTCAGAGAATATTATGTCCCCGGTTGATTGGGGATTTGGGTGGGAGTACAAAGCCCTTGGAAACACCTGTAACATTTACGCAATTAGATGGATCCTCTATTGAGGGGGGCCCTTTCACTGTGGGGACTAAGGATTTAAAGGGTCGGGTGGGACCCTGGGAGGGGGACATTGATTTTGTAGTGGCCCCCATTAAAGGTCATGAGGTGGTATTGGGGTTACCGTGGCTTGAGCAAGCTAATCCCAAGATCGATTGGAAGACGGGGGGTGGTACAATGTTCCCCTAATGAGAGGGAGGGGGTTAGGAGTGATGTACAAGGGGTGCCTGCTGAATACTGGGATTATGTTGATGTGTTTAACCCAATTTTAGCTCAGGGTCTTCCCCCCGCAACGTACAGTGTAGTATAGAAGTTAAGGAAGGGGCTGTCCTACCCAAGCCTAAGATATATGCTATGACGGTGAAAGAGAAGGAAGCGTTAAGGGAGCAGATAGATGGCTATTTAAGAAGAGGGTTTATTCGGAGGTCTGAGTCTCCCATTGCAGCGCCAGTGTTGTTTCGCGAGAAAAAGGATGGTAGTTTGCGGATGTGTATTGATTATAGAGGTTTGAATGCTGTGAGTACCACCAACTGTTACCCTCTGCCACTAATCAAAGATTTGTTGGGGCAGTTGGGAGGTGGAAAGTTTTTTACAAAGCTGGATTTGATTGACGCGTTTCACATGGTGCGAGTGAAGAGGAGCGATCAGTGGAAGACTGCTTTTTCTTGCCCCCTCGGGCTCTACGAATGGGCCGTGATGCCATTCGGTTTGGCCGGGGCTCCCGGTATTTTCATGCAGTTGATTAATGAGGTGTTGCACCCCCTTTTGTATAAGGGAGTGTTTGTTTATTTGGATGATATCGTGATTGTGACGCGTACCAGAGAGGAGCATGTTTGTTTGGTGAGAGAGGTGTTAGAGAGGCTGCGGCAGGCGAGTCTGTATGTAAAATTGAGTAAGTGTGAGTTTGGCAAGAATCAGATTGATTTTTTGGGATATAGAATTAGCGAGAGTGGAGTTGCGATGGATCGGCCAAGGTGGATGATGTGTTGAGCTGGGAGGCTCCGCAAACCCGTAGGCAATTGCAGGCTTTTTTGGGATTGGCCAATTTTTATCGCACCTTTATAGCGGGGTTTTCAGAGATAACTCTTCCGCTTACCGAGTTACTGAAGACCAGGGGTAAGGGCGAGTCCAGGAAGATTAAGTCTCCAGGGGCTAAGTTGGAGTGGACGAAGGAATGCCAAGAGGCTTTTGTGAGGTTGAAAGAAGCATTTACGAATGGGCCGTTGTTAATGCATCCAGATGTGGATAAGCCGTTTGTGGTGCAGTGTGACACTCTGCTTGGGCATATGCTGGAGTGTTAATGCAGGAGGATGAGCAGGGTAGGATGAAGCCGTGTGCGTATTTTTCGAAGAAGTTTGGGGAGCATGAGAAAAGATGGCCAGTGTGGGAGAAGGAGGCGTTTGCTGTGCGCAACGCTTTGCAGACGTGGAGGCAATTTTTAGAGGGTGCTGCTTTCCCTTTTGTTGTGATGACCGACCATCAGAACCTTCAATATTTAAGAAATCCCCAGAAATTATCTCCCAAGTTGGTGAGATGGGTGCAGTTTTTTGCTCGGTTTAATTTCAGACTCCAGCATATTAAAGGCAAAGAGAATGTGGTGGCTGATGCATTGTCTCGGTATCCGAGTGTGGGTGAGAATGAGATGCATAAGGCGGGGGAGGTGTTTGCTAGAGAACATTGGGGTCTGGCCGTGCAGACGAGGGCGCAGGTGGCGAATGAGATTAAGAAAGAAGAGGGGGGTAGTGGATGAGTGGAGTTTAGAGTTGCAGAAGGGTTATGTAGGTGATATATGGTTGCAGAGCCATGAGAAGGAGTGCAAGTCGTTGAATGGTTTGTGGATCATGGGAGATAAAGTGTATGTCCCTCAGAGTATGAGAGAAAGGGTGCTGAGGTTGAACCACGATCATAGGTCTGCTGGACATTGGGGAGTCACGAAGACTCTGCTGGCCTTGAAAAAGCGGTATTGGTGGCCAGCTATGAGGGCTGAGGTGAAGAGATATGTGGGTGTTGTGAGGTGTGTGCCAGGAATAAAGTTCCCTGCGGCCGCAGGGGTTGATTCAGGTGGTAGTTACTCCTGTGAGGCCGTGGACACATGTCAGCACTGATTTTGTGGGGAGTTGCCTTCGAGTCGAGGTTATAAGTACATTTGGACGGTGCTGGATATGTTTTCGAAGCAGGCCCATTTTGTGCCATTGAAGGGGTTGCCTTCTGCGGAACGTTTGGCGGAGTTGTATGTGCAGCATGTGTACCGGTTGCATGGGTGCCCGGAACAAGTTTTGAGTGATCGTGGAGTGCAGTTTACTGCTCAGTTTTGGGAGCGGTTTTTGGAGGTGCTGGGGGCTCAGAGGCGTCTTACGACTTCTTATCATCCTTGTTGTAATGGCGGCGTAGAAAGGACGCAGAAATCGTTAGGGCTTATCTACGCAATTTTAGTAATAAAGAGCAAACTAATTGGTCTGATCTGTTGCCCTATGCTGAAGTGGCATACAATAGCTCGGTACATTCGTCCACCGGAAAGTCTCCTTTTGAGATAGTCTATGGTCAGGAGGTAGCTCCTTTGCCCCAGCTGTTGGAGTTGGGAGGGGAGGAGAAAATGGAGTGGAAGATACGAGCCCGGGAGGATTGGAAGGAAGTAGCGGAAGCTTTAGGGAAGGCACAGCGTTCGTATAAGATGTTTGGTGACCGGAAGAGGCGAGAAGGGGAGGAGTATAGTGAAGGGGATTTAGTGTGGCTGTCCACACAGAATTTGAAATTGGGTTATCCATCTAAGAAATTGGGTCCAAGTATATTGGGCCTTTTAGAATTGAGAAAGCTGTAAATAAGGTCTCTTATACCCTTCTGTTGCCTAAGAGTTTAGGGAAAGTTCATCCCACGTTTCATTGTGGTCTTCTGAAAAATATGTGGGCCCCTTTCATCCTCCGGATTGAATGATGTTTTGTTTTACAGGGGGAGGACGTGGTGGAGGAGGCCGTTATGTCAGGATTGGGAGACTTGAGCTTGGGTGAAGTTCAAGCTCCCAGCCTGGCATGAGATTGCATCGACCTTTGCCCTAGTTCTTGGGTGACCTTGGGCTCCAGTTATATAAGACTGTGCTGAGTCATGTGGAAGTGAGGTAACTTCCACATGTGTGCAAGGCTGCAGGGGGAAGTGATGTAACTCCTCTGAGCCTGGACATTGGACAATTGGACTCCTAATGCTGACTCATGGGGCCATGAGGTCACATCCCTTTGGACTATGGGATATGCTGAATCACCGGATATGGTGCAACCCTACCTGGACATTGCATGGGCGATGGGAGGGGGGGTTGGGGTATATAAGTTGTGTTTTGGTGGCGGGCAGGTGCTTTTGCTTCACATGTGTCGTACCTGCAATAAAATCGTGTTGGACCGTGCTTTCAATCTACGCGTGATCCTTACCGAGTGTTGGAGAGTCGTTACATTACCATTTAAAACTACTTTATATTTATCTTGCAGAAAAAGAAAATGTATTGCAGCTTTTGTGTAAGCAATTCTCGAGAAATACGTTCTTTAGTAATTCTACTGAACTTAAACTCAATGTCTCTGAACATCACCTAAGATAACTACGACTTAACATCAGTGTTAATTTCTCGTGTTCATTGTAGAAAAGAGAAGTTATGTACAAAAGAATGGGCAAACAATGAGCCCCTCTAATTTAAAGTGTATTTTAAGCTGTCGTTCATATGCAGAAGCTATTATAATTGCCACTGTTAACTAGGCGATCAGATTAATATAGGTTTTTACCAAAGCCAATTAAACCTCTGTAACCTTTATGTTATCAATTGAAAAGAAGAAGTATGTAAGTATTTAACCCAGTCAGCCTACACAATACGTCTTTAACTATCTAGCTTTCTGCAGAATTCATCCTTTATCGCCATTGTACCAATTGGGAGTGTCAACAACTGCAGTTGTTTTGTGCGAAATTGTTTTGCACAAAGTTTACACTGAATTATTTCAAGTGCTGCCATCTACTTTTATCAGTGAGATTGGGGTATTATGGCTTCATTAACCTTTAGATTTCTATGCATTGAGATTACTATACAATTTTGTCCCAAGGCATTAATATAATTTTTAAAGATTGTACCAATTCCAAATCATAATTGTGCACTTATTGCAGTCAGAGATATTGGCTAATTTGGAGAAATGGGCAGATGGGGGAAAAGCAAAAAAAAAAAAACCCAAACAAACCCCAGACTCCAAAACAAAACAAAACTGGTAGACTTTGCAGTAGAGGGGATGAGATGCAGGGGTGCCATCAAGGGATTTGTGGATGTCTTTTTCAAATTTAAGGAAGTGTTATGTCTAACTGATGTGCACTTTTTTTAAAAAAAAAAGGCCACTATTGCTCCTGTCAATGGGCAATGTGATAGCATACACCATTGTTCTCAAGAGCATCTGTGCCTCTATTTTGATACTTTGCAGTAGCTGAGCTGTGACCAAGATAGCCAAACCATGTTTTTAAAAAGTGAAAATCAAACAACAAAAGCCTTTAGACCAATTTTTCAAAAATGGAAAACACCAGTCTGACAGCCTGAGGTCTCTTCTGCTCTGCCAAAAATCCAGATTATCTGCTTTGAACTGGATTATATGGCAGTGTAGAAAGGGCCTGAAAGACTAGGGATGCTTCCACACAGCTCTTTATCCCATGAGCATTCACATTTAAAAAACACAAATGTTCTTGGGCCCCTATCCACACATACTCCAAAAAGAATGTGCTTTCTGGGATGGGTGTCCACATGTTCTCCCGGAATAAACCCACTAACAAATTAATTCAGTACAAACGAGGTTTTTCCTGGTTTGTGGCAAATTAATTTGGGTTTGCCCAGGACAGCCTCCTTTTAATTGCAGGAACTCTCATGTTAAAGGGGCTGTCTGGGTGGGCCCTCGTTGTATTATCCATTAGCACCTTCTCACCTGCACTGTAGAACTACTTTGATTGGTTGGTTGACCTTTAAGGTGGGTTTTGGGTGCATAGATTGATCCTAGCTATGTCTTCATAGGGATCTCACCCAAGTGTTAATATTTCAAAATAGGTTTAATTATTGTTATCTATCTTCTTAATATACTAAAACCACTAACAATACATCCTAAATACTTACACAACGCCTACTAAAAGTCCAAGGAAACATCAGCAAAGAGCTGAAAGGAGGAGGCAGAGTCTGTTGCTCTGAGCTGCTTAAGGTATTTGCTTCTTGTGACCTGTTTTGCAGCATTTGTTTGTGAGCTGTTTGCAGTTGCCTTTGACCCCAGCTCCTGGCAAATGCCAGGCTCAGGCCCTGACTGGCTGAAACAAGCAATGGTCCTGCAAAAACACCTGCTGCCTCCAGAAGCTGGAGGAAAAAAAGGAGAACATATGTGGGGGGCGGGATCGCCCCTTGGATGTAGTCACTTCAGTGGTGGGACAAGGATAAGGGTCTGTCCCTCCGCTCAAGTCTATTACATTGTGGGATGGGGATCTTGTCACAGTCCCATTGTCATGGACCGAGCACTACCTGGTCAAGTTTAGACCTGTTGGGACTCCAAACTTCCAAAGGGGTGGGGGACAGAGTAAGATGGTCCACCCCAGAGGGCTTATTGATCTGGATGGATTCCTGTCAGCTCTTCAGGATTTTCCTGTCACCTAGGCAGGTGATTCTATCCCTTTGGACCCTCTGCTGTCAATGGAGGCCCAGGTCTCCGCGGTCAGCAGAGTGGCGTTTTTCCATCTTCGACAGGCTAGGAGGCTGGCCCCGTACTCGTCCTGGCACGATCTGGCCACGGTGATCCACGCTACGGTCATCTCAAGGTTAGACTACTGTAATGCTCTCTACATTGGCCTGCCTCTGACAGTGACCCAGAAACTCAAGTTGGTGCAGAATGCTGCAGCCCGGCTGTTCACAGGAGTTCCTGTGAGATGCCGTATTACACCGATCTTGCAGGAATTGCACTGGCTTCCAATTGAGTACCGGATCACTTTCAAAGTGCTAGTCTTGACTTTCAAGGCCTTGTATGGTCTGGGGCCAGTGTACCTGAGGGAGCGCCTTATCCCATATTGTCCTGTTTTAAACATTCCTCACTAAATGAACCAAACATTTCTAACAGGCACAGATGTTTCATGAACCAAAACTACTTCCTCTGATTTCTCCTCTTATCTTATTTGGACTTCTCCACACTACCACATAATTCAATTCAAAGGAGATAATCTGGATTTTACATGGCAGTCTACATAGAAGGGGCCTCAGTAGTGAGAACCAACTTTGCAAGGCTTTCTGGGAGTTTTATATACCATTCTACTACTGTGCTGTCTCCTACTTACGCAGCTACTGATGTAATCATCTCACCTGTGCATTAACAACTCTTTGTTCAAACTCTGCTGTGTCCTTAACTGATACATGTTCTCTCCACCCATGGGCATTAATGATTAGGAAGCTGCTGTTACAGTCACTGAGTCCTAGCTAGCTCATTCTTTCAAGCTGTTTTAGTCTCTTCGTAAGAGGAAAAAGCAGTTAAATGATGCATAAAATTTAGATAGAGAACCACATGAAATGAAGGAGGTAGTTGCCAAAATAAATTTAATTGCTGGCAAAAACACAAGCAGTTCCTGAAACAACAAAAGGTAAGAGGGAAAAACTACAAAATGAAACTAGGCAGCAAAATAAATGAAAATTTAATAAAAGAATGTAACGAATGGAAAATGAAATAAGTAAGGACTTGAACAGATAACCAGCATGGTGCAGTGGTTGAATGCTGGAGTACATCTCTGGAGACTAAGGTTTAAATTCCTGCTCAATCAAGGAAACCCACTGGAAAATCTCACTCTCACAACCTCAGAAGAAGGAAAGGGAAACCTCTGAATAAATCCTGCTTTATTTCAAGATAATTGTGTTAAAATCTGCAGATAGGGGACAAACTTAGGTTGCCATTATTAAGGAAAATTTCAGTGAGAAAAATGATGTTTTGACAAAATATTGTTTGTATTTCAGATAATACTGCTTTTTGACCAATGATGTACAACTGAAGAAATGACAAAAGGATTTGTCAAATGTCATATGACAAGGGAGGAAACCAAGAATGAAATATAATGCTTGAATGGTATTACATATAAACTGTTTCTGAAAACTGAGATGAAGGAGGAAAAAGTCCAAAATTATATGGTATTATGGGCACGGCATTTTGGATACAATATAGAGGTGGAACAATGGGAAAATGTGGTTGAAGGGAATTAAATAAGTCTGTGTTATGATATTAAGAACAACTTTTATAAAATTATGAATTGGTATTTCATTTGAAAATGGCTAAAATATATAAAAGGGTCACTAATGTATGCTGAAAATATTAAAAGGTGAAATGTTATCACATATGGTGGACTTGTGACAAAAGCAAAAAATGGAAATGCATTGTTTAATTTGGAATATATTTAAGAGAAAATTTAATTGAAACCAAAATTGTTTGTATTTGACCTGGTCATGAGGGTGGTACAATTCATGGTGATTACAAGATGGTTGTATACAAAGAAATGGAAGAATGTGAAAAAAATGAAAGTGTTTGAATTGGCAGAAATTGATAAAGTATCTCTGCGTTAATAAGAGAAAACAACTGAGAACCACTAACTGTCTTTTAGGAAAAATGAGATGAGAAGACATAAATCATGAGGTATGAATTAGAAGTTTAGACCAGAGAGTAGAAGTCTGGAGTAATATAAACTATTATTTCCATTTCCCTTTTCCTAAACCCATTATTTGCTTGGCATGCATATTCGTTTTTGCTCAGTTCTGCATTTGGATTGGTGCAGTGTTTTCTGACATCACAAAAGCCTCTATACATTTGCATAGTTCCTGGGATGAACAGTTATCTAGGTTTACTCTGAGTGAAATATTACATTT
>JARBWK010003448.1:0-12360 GCA_030556195.1 Anolis apletophallus | reverse complement strand
CTTGTTTTGGGGAAAATATTTTGGTTTCCTTGCCCCTACACCAAAAGAATGCAAACCAGCATCCACAAGCTGACAGAGTTAATGCCAAAGAGACCTTAAAAGCAGCATGGGTGTGACAGCACAGGTGCTTTCTGTCTTTTTGCTCTCTCCAAGGGACCTTCCCTCCTTAGTCCTCCCTCCAGCCTTAAATCCTTGTGCCAACAGGACTGCGGGTCAGCAGTTTGAATCTGGGGAGTGGGTTGAGCTCCTTCTGTCAGCTCCAGTTCCCCATGGGGACATGAAAGAAGCCTCCCACAAGGATGGTAAAACATTAAACATCTGGGCAACTTCCTTGCAGATGGCAAATTCTCTCACACCAGAAGCAATTGCTGTTTCTCAAGTCTTTCCAGTCATATATACACACACATACCTCAAAATTGAGTCAACTTTGTGGATAGAAAAGTGGAATAATCATAATAATAATTGCATGTTCTAGAATTGATTTGAACTATGAATGGACTTTCCTGGTAATTCATTCATTTGCGGTTTATTCATCATGCTTCTTTTTCTCTCTCACCACCATCTAGTGGTCAGTCTTGCAATTGCAGATTGCAGCATTATTATTGTTGTTAATATATTAGTAGTAGTCATATACTATTTTATTATTATATATTATTATATTAATAGTAACCTGATGATGATTATGATGATAATGTTACTATTATATGTATTCGAGCCCCAGGTGGTGAAGTGGGTTAAACTGCTGTTTGAATCCAGGGAGTGGGGTGAGCTTCTGCCAACCTAGAGTTTAATGTCAGGGGAAACCTTTACTTTAACTATTATATGTCTTACCTGCCTCTCCTTGTGGCTAAAGGTAGGTTACAGCATATAGATAATGTGTTTTCTTTAAGTAATAAGGTAGTTTTCTCATCTGCAAAGAGAGCTAATTTCATTTTTCCCATTTTTCCCAAACATTTTATTTTCCATTGTTTCTCAGTTTCTGGAATGTTTGCATCTCTGCAGTCTCTACCAGTATATGGATTGCAATTTCTTAGAGCAGAGTTGTGTTTCAAGGCATCGCATGGGGAGTGTGCAGAAACTGGTGAGTAGTGTCGCAGCTGACTCTGGGGTCCATCTTTCTAGGAAATAAAGCCAGAGGCTGAAGCAGCTGAGTATAGAGGCTTCAATAAGGCAAATCACGGAGAAGCACAAAGAGGAGTTGCTGGCCCAGAGCAGATGGCCAACATGCGGTGCTGGAGAACCAGAGGCAGAAACTGGTATGGAGCAGGCAGTTCAATGGCTGCTGCATGCCTTAGTTTTGGCTCTTAGTTATTTTTAATTCTGATGCTTAGATGCCCTTCTGGGGTGTCTCCCCATATGGCAAGGCAGGTTGGATGGCCAACTTTTGGGAAGGCTTTGACCATTCTGTCATTTCTGAAAGTGGGTTCACAGATGACCTTTATGGGTCTCTTCCAACCAGTGATAGAGCGACTGCCTTGGGGTGTTTTTGTCTTTAGTTAATTCCTATAGAAATAAAAAGGCATGGCTTGGATAGAAAATAAAACTTATCAAGACATATGTACACTTTGAATGTAATCACTAACATTACGTATGTTATCTTTACAGTACCAAATGTTACAGCCACAAATTGGTTAGCACTGAATTTCCTTGTTCAGAAACTAGGTGTTTGCCTTCCAACCCCCCAAATAAAGAGACAGACACAATATATCTTGGTTTCAAATTTTGGGCAACTTTTATTAAAAATAGTTACCTATTTAACTTGTAACTAAACTAACTTTTTTGGTGTCAGTTCAACTTGGTGTGTGTAAGCCAAGGTAGCGTCTTCTAAAGTCTACCCTCAGCTCTTTAGGCGCACTATCTGGGTCCCCTGTAGCTTCAACCCGGGCAACCCGCAAGGGGAACATCAGGAAAAATCTCTCTCACCTTTTGAGACTAGACTCTCCCCGTTCCTGGGACATTCACCATCACCTCACCCCTAACATTAACCTCTAGGTGAGTGTTTTTCGAATGCCCCACACCCTTAAGGGGTACCTTAAATGTATACCAACCTTTGGACACTAAACTATTTACGCCTTTGCTATTTTATTAACCGACCATTCCATCTAAGCCCCTAAAAGACAGTATAGGATAGGCAAACCCTGTGGGCGACTTCTATCCGACCCCCAAATGTGAAACCATTTGAGCGATCATTATTATACTATCCATGGGCGGGAGTGGTGGGCGATGGCTTCCAGCCGAATGAGGGAGAAATGAGGGCTGGCACCACGATGTGCCAGCCCCACCTCCCTTCCAGCACTTTCTGTGCAATCAGCCAATCTCTTCTCCGAGGGGAGGAGACAAAGTGATCCACCCCCCAACTTGTTGGAGGGTGAATTGTATTGTCTTCCAACCCCCCGAAATAAAGAGACAGACACAATATATCTTGGTTTCAAATTTTGGGCAACTTTTATTAAAAATAGTTACCTATTTAACTTGTAACTAAACTAACTTTTTGGTGTCAGTTCAACTTGGTGTGTGTAAGCCAAGGTAGCGTCTTCTAAAGTCTACCCCTCAGCTCTTTAGGCGCACTATCTGGGTCCCCTGTAGCTTTCAACCACGGCAACCCGCAAGGGGAACATCAGGAAAAATCTCTCTCACCTTTTGAGACTAGACTCTCCCCGTTCCTGGGACATTCACCATCACCTCACCCCTAACATTAACCTCTAGGTGAGTGTTTTTCGAATGCCCCACACCCTTAAGGGGTACCTTAAATGTATACCAACCTTTGGACACTAAACTATTTACGCCATGGATTGGGAGCAAATGTCCTATTTAGCTCCCATCCCCCACCAAGCCGTCTAAAATCAACTGAACACCTACCATTAAATCATTCAGAAACATTGCATTTCCTACATCAGACAGATGGATTCCATCTGCCCTATAAAGGTGAGGACTGACGTGAGAGATCTGGCCATGAAATATGTAGGAGCCCCGACCTCTTGCAAGCGCCGTGCGCATGGCCCGGTTCACCCGTTTTCTTGCTTTTTCCATTTTTTTTACATCCCCGCCACCTGACCACCGGAGGCGAGGGATGATAGCCGACCAAGCAATGTGTACCCGCGGCCATGCTAGCCATATTTTAGAGATGTCCTCCCAAGCTTGCAAGTACAGGGCCCTACCCTTCAAAAGGCCCAGATCATTGCCTCCTAGGTGTATAACCAAAACGTCCGGAGGGGGCCCCCTCCTGGACTGGAATAGAAGTGGGAGCAAACCGTCCCAACGCATACCTCTAATTCCCTGCCACTCCACAGTAGCAACTGAGCCGAGGCCCAAATGCTGGCCATAGTGAGACCTCATGGCCTGCCTTGCTGCCCAGTGAACAAAACTGTGCCCGCAGACGAGGATCCTCCATCTATGGCTCAGCGACACCAGATCTGAAACGACAGATCAAAACTTAGTTATGACAACGGAGTACGCACGTATTTCCTGAAGGCATTTGATTTCCATCTGCCCAGGGTTTTTATTCTCTCCGTGTCATAACCCATAACATTGGCCACTGAAGCTGCACCAATGCGGAAGGAATGTGTTGCAAACCTAAAGTGACCCAATCCTAACATCTTCAGTGCCTTGTTAGTAACAGCCCAAAACTGGTACTTTGATAGCGCTGTGCCATCCTGATGACTGAACAAATAACCTGGCCCTTGTCTCCGAATCCCATTGAAAAGCACCAAAGCTGTAACTGGGCATAAATCCGGGTCACTACACTTTGATAACTTGATAACTGAGCCCCTGGACCCTTGGTCCGTCTTGGAAGAACGAACCAGCAACTCTATACCATTTTGAGTAATGGTTAGGTCAGAATGTAACAAGGCCCTCAAGGATGTATCATTTTTTGATGCTGGGACTAACTCACTAATCCTCAAGGCTGCAAAGAATGCTGTCAAGGCAGCCGCATGAAAAAGAATTTGTTCATGGGCGTCCGCGCAAACCTTGGGCCACACTAGCTTCAAGCCTTTCAAAATGTCAGGAGTAATAGGTTCCCTAGTATCCCGTAGTTGACCCTGGCTGCGTGACCATCCGGCCAAGATCTTATGCAGCCGGAAGTCATTAGTGGCGTCTGGAAGGCCCTGAGCCTTAAGCCAGTAAGCCAATGCGCCAGGCGCACCCTGATCGAATGCGGGGCAAACCTCTTCTCCTAGAAAACACGCAAAACTGCGCTATGTGTTCGTAAGGAACCGGGATAGCCTGTGGCATGTTGTAGTCCCTCCTAAACTCCTCGAATTCCTTAACTGCCCTTGAATAGGCCTTCATGGAACTAGGGGCCAGAGCTGACACCATACCAGTTAACGTTTCGTGCTCCCAACCGTCCAAAGATGGTCTGGCATGCGTTGGGGCCGGACGTCGGCGCCGGGTTCCAACTGCCGGAAACGCTCCATCTGCATACGAGATAGAGCGTCGGCAAGTGAGTTATTAATCCCCGCAACGTGGAAGGCACGAAACAAGATATTAAACTTCAAGCAGTGGAGTGTGAAATGCCTAAGCGCATTCATGACCCTCTGGGATTTTGATGTCAGGGAATTGATTACCTGCACTGTCGCCAAGTTGTCACACCAAAATGAACTGTAGAGTTTGCAAACCTCTCAGCCCATATTGTGACCGCTACCAAAATGGGAAAAACTCAAGAAAGGTCAAATCGACCGTGATGCCGGCGTCATGCCATGTTTTTGGCCACTGTTCCGCACACCACTGGCCGTCAAAATAAACCCCAAAACCTATGGCGCCGGAAGCATCAGAAGCCACCTTCAATGCATCCATAACGGCTAATTCTTGTCTCCAAAATGAAATTCCATTGAAATTTGAGAAAAACTCCAGCCAAATTTGCAAGTCGGCCTTAATGCCGCGTGTCACCCGCAAGTAATGGTGCGGGGACTCAATTCCCGAAATGGCATCGCACAACCTGCGTAAAAATGCACGCCCGGGTGCCACCACCCTGCATGCAAAATTTAAATGTCCAATTAGCTCTTGAAATTCCTTCAGGGTCGCCTTCTTACGACCCAGGAATTGCCGAACCTTAATTGTCAGATTGGCTATCTTATCTATGGGAAGCCTCGAAAACTGATTAATGGTATCGAGCTCAATCCCAAGAAAAGTCAACATGGTATTCGGACCTTCTGTCTTTTCGTCCGCTAGTGGAACCCCTAACTGGTTGCTCAATTGCTGGAATGAGTGCATGAGAAATCTGCACTCTCCAGTCCCCGCCCTACCTATAAAAGGAAATCATCCAGGTAGTGCACTACCCCCTGGAGGCCGGATTTTGCCTTAACTGCCCACTCTAGAAACGTACTAAATTGTTCGAAGGCAGCGCATGAAACCGAGCAGCCCATAGGCAGTGCTCGGTCCATGTAAAAAAGTCCACGGAACCGAAATCCGAGGAGATCAAAATCCGCCGGGTGAACCGGGAGCAGACGGAATGCAGATTTAATGTCGCATTTGGCTAAGTCGGCTCCCAAGCCCAATCGACGGACTACGCGTACTGCTGCATCGAACGAAGTGTATTTAACAGAAGACAATTCCTCAGGGATAGAGTCATTCACTGACCCGCCCTTGGGGTAGGACAGGTGGTGAATGAGCCGATATTCTCCCTGGGTCTTCTTGGGCACGATTCCTAATGGAGAAACCTCAAACATGGAACCGGTGGCCTGCTAAAAGGTCCAATAACCCTTCCCCTCTTTAACCTCCTTATCTATCTTAACCTGAACTAACTGTTCCAAACCGTTAACTGACTTCAAATTCCTAGCCAACTGTGGCCTGCGTGGCCCCATCGTTGGTATTCGGAAGCCCTGTGAAAAACCTTCCCAAACATAACGCGCCGCTTCCCTATTGGGATAAAGCTTTAACCACTCCCTTAACTGGTCCAGCCTAATTGGGCTGGGGCCCTTTGGGAAGAGATGATTGCCCGGGGTTCTTTCTATTGTGCTGACCGTCCCTGGGTCCGCCCCTGTTGAAACTACCCCTTGAACAGTTACGTGTTGCATGTGATCCTGAACAGATGCTGCATGCGTGCTGGAAACGGCAAGGGTTGCGGCTGCATGTCCCTCTGGCCGCAAAATCCCAACAAAGGTTTCCCCGTCGCTGGGCCTGTTGTTGCGTGCCACCCCGCCGAAAGGACTGGGTGTTTCTGGTGACGATGGTCTGTCCACTATCTGCCTTTGCTTTAATTGACCCTTTCAAAGAACCCATGGCCTCAGACCATAATTGAGTATTGATCAGGTCCCACCTCATGTCAGGGGTCGATGCGGCTTTCAAACGGAAACGCCGATCGTAATGAGCCATGCTTCCCCGGGGCCGTTGAGGTGTGCCTCACTTATTAAAGTTTGATATCTAAACAGAGCTGGGCCCCTATCGGGATGTGCTTCTGAAATTATGGCTGCATAAACCGCAAAACATGCATGCCAGTTTTCCCAAATTTGTTCCACCTTCCTCTTTTTCAACTCATCTTTCCGCTCATCATCCAAGTCCTCTTTTTCTTTTTTATCCAACTCCCTGAAATACAGGGAGAAGATGTCTATGTACTCGTTACGCAAAATCTGATTGATTACTTTTTGCGTAAGCTGAGCCCCAAATGCAACCACCGTCTTACTGGGGGTCATGTGGCGGGCCATTTCTCAGTCCCCAGTACTTGTTTGCGCCACTGGTCCTGGCCTCCTCCAGGGTGACAATGGACGCCGTGGCAGGTCGTGGAGTGTCTCCTCCTTTTTCCAGCCCAGTTTGTGCAGCAGGAGCCGACACCATACTACTCTGCGTGTTGTGCAGTGTGGGGAGGCAACCTGGCCCTGATCCCAGGGCCAAGTTAGTGTGGTGTTTGTACCTTGCGACGTTGAGGGTCTCTCTGGCCCCACAACCCGGGTAGCTCCTGGATCGCTGCCGCCTGATCGCACCCTGCAGGTGATGCAACTGCTGTTGCTTGAGCTGGGGTCCCACTGCCATCACCGATGACCGGATCGGCGCCATCTCCGGCTGCGACTGGTCCTCCGGCTGCTCTGCCTGCCGCCCTGGGGCCTGCTCAACTGGACGATCTGCCGCTCGCCTCCGTGCTGCACGCCGGCATCTATTACAGAAAGACGAGACAATAGATCAGCATAAATCAAGTCTCGACCAGCCACGCGAGCAGGCCTCGCCTCCCCCTCTGCACGTTTAAGCCCATCTCTCCTCGATCTGTTGAACCCTCTGAGCGAGGGCGTCCAGGTCCGCTGTAGTGACCCCCCTCCCTAACGGGGGGGGCCCTGCGGGGACAATGCCCTCTTCGTCGCCTTCTTTGCCGGGCCTTTTCCTTTAGGCCCCCCGACGTTCTTCTTAGGCGCCATCTGTAATGTAAAAGAACGAGACCAAAACGTCAAAGGAAAAGCCGCAATATCGCCCCAGTTTTTTTTTTTTTTTTTTTGGGACAGTAGCAAGCTAACCACAAAGTCAGGAGCTCGCTCCAACTTGTATATATAATAAAATATATAAATAAATTCTTTCCCTATGACAATAGTTGTAGTCATTGTCTTATAATTAATTATGTATAGAAATTTGTCAATCTTTCCCTTTTTATTATATTTTTTTACATTTATTTATTTATTTTATTTATTATTATTATTATTTTATAGATATCTATATTTCCTTTTATTTTTATTTTATTATTTATCCTTTTTTATATATATATTTTGCTATTATTGTATATCTGCATAAATACAATCTATGAATCTATTGCTTTCCCCTTTTTTTTTTGAGTTAAAACGTTTTGTCTAATTTTATTTATTTTATTTTATTTTATTTTATTTTATTATTTTATTTTATTTTATTTTCTATAACTTTATTTAATTTTTAATGCTAAAAAATGGCCGCCAACCAAAATGGCGGCCCCCACGAGTAAGCCACCATGTGGCCAAGATGGCGGCCCCCATGGCGGGCCGCCATGTGTCCAAGATGGCGCCCGCCAGCTTCGCCGCCGCCACAACAAAATGGCGGCTGTTTACTTCCTGTAGCTGCCAAAATGGCGGCCTACATAAACAAGCCGCCGTACAGCAAAATGGCGGCCCCCATAGGAGGCCGCCATGCACCAAAATGGCGGCCGACAACTTCAGGCCCCAACAAAATGGCGGCCCAGCCACTTCCGCTTGACGTACAATATGGCGACCAGCAGTGGCCCCGTGTACGGCAAGCGGGCAGCTACATGGGGGCAGCCATTACTAAGATGGGCATGCGCAGCCCTAACAGGCGCATGCGCCATGGCGATTACTGGCCACCGCAAAAGCGGCGGCCAGTCCGACTGCAAAGTCCGCCGGATCGGGCCCGCCATGGGCCGCAGCCAAGGCCCGCTCTTCCTAATCCCGCCAGCCCCCTCGCCGGATCGGGCCCATCGGAGGCCGCGACCGGGCCCGCTCTGCTGGAGCCCGCATGACCTGCGGCCCTGGTCCTTTCCAGGCCGCCGACCACCCGCCGGGGCTCCCCCCCCCCCCCCAGCCGACCAACGTGACGCCGAGGAGGAGGCCTGCTGCCTAGGCCCTAGTGCCCGGGCAGCCAAGCTCGCCAAAACTCAAGCTGGCCTGACGGAGGCCCGACGCCCCTCCTGCCCCCAGCCCCACCAGCAAGTAAATTATTATTATTATTGCTCCTATTATTATAAATTTGTTTGTTTGCCTTTTTTTTTTTTAAACTATGATTCTTTGTATTTTTAATCCATTGAAGAGGCCCCCGGGCCAAGGGCAGGGGGAATTAATATGGGAGCAATAAATTAGTCAATTAAATATGCCATAATATTAAACGGGGCGGGGGGTGAGGGGGAATTAATATGGGAGCCATAGATTAATCAATGAAATATGCCATAAGATTAAACGGGGAGGGGGTGGCCCCTATAAGACCAGCTGACTAGGCAGCCAAACCAGGTAAGGGTAACCATGCAAGGCCTCTCAATGGTTCCTTGCCCCCAGGAAGGCCCCAAACCGACCTTCTCGTCTTCTGAAATAGGCCTCCTGGGACAAGCTGCCTCCTTCGACGATGGCTTCCAGCCGAATGAGGGAGAAATGAGGGCTGGCACCACGATGTGCCAGCCCCACCTCCCTTCCAGCACTTTCTGTGCAATCAACCAATCTCTTCTCCGAGGGGAGGAGACAAAGTGATCCACCCCCCAACTTGTTGGAGGGTGAATTGTATTTGTTTTTATAGATACACTTGGGCATTTTGGCTTTTAATTAACTTATTTAATCTGTTGGAATCATTGTGTTTTAAATGTGTTTACTTATGTTTTTACTGTTTAATTGTTATATTGTTTTATTTGTTTATTGGTTTTTCTTATTAATTTGTCATTTACTTTGTATATATTGTTTATTGTGTTTTATTCATGTTGTGAGCTGTCCTGAGTTCTTTCAGTGATATGGGTTGGTTGGGATAGAAACTAAGATGATGATGATTATTATTATTATTAAACCATTTTCTCCTAAAATATTTGTTAATCTCCCCTACAGATATATAGGGCTTGCAAATATTGCAGGGGAAATGCACACACTCAATATATAGAGGGGGTGGGGGTTCTAGATAGATATAAACATAGATATATCTGGTCATTTTTATAGGTACAGTAGCTCCTTCCAGATGAATGAGTCCTGCGTCATGAAGCACAACTGTTTCGCCTCTGATGGCAGAAGTGGCCCATTCCACCTTGGAGGTACAGTACCTGGCCCGGTATTTCCTGGAGCTCTCTCTGATGGAGGTGGACTGTGTGCATTTTGTGCCTGCTCAGCTGGCCCTGGCAGCCCTACACTTGGCGCAGCACTTGCTTCTTCAGGAGGGGAACACCATGGAAGGCTCCTGCAAACTTCACACATACAGTGAGTCTGAACTGTCTGCTGTATAACCCTATATGGCCAAGGCTGCTTTGCGAGGACCCAACTCTCCCCTCCATGCCACTTTCCTGAAATACTCCCAGCCTCAAAAGCTCTGGGTCAGTACCAGTTTTCACATCACGGCCTCAGAGTCTCTAAATCGCTGCCTGCGGAGCCCTATCCCATGAAGGAGTATTGCTTTATTATGGCACTAGTGCTGGAGTTGTGTTATTTCACACTGTGGTGGAAGTCATTCCTGGCACCGATTAGTGGCATTAGGCTAGAAACCCATCAGGATGGTCAAGTGTGTATGTCTTGCTCTCTCTCTATTTTCTACTATTTTTCTCTGTGCATGCACTATATACCATATTCTTCCTCTCTCTCTCTCTTTCTGCTTTAACTCTCATTCAATGCATTTTAGCAAAATTGTGCTCCGAGGGCATGTTCCCCCTCCTTGCCAGACCCTGTTGAATGGACACAAGACCTTAAAAAAAAGAATCGATGACCTGTAAGAAAATGGGGCTCTTTATACAACAGAAAACACACTGTTTATACAATAAGGAAAAGACAGAAACAGAAGGAGGAGGTAGAACTCTTAGATAAAATTTAAAATATAGACCTAAATCTAAAGAAAGAACCAAAAGGGTAATTTTGAAACGTCAATTTGATTTTCTCCTGAAACAAAAGGAAATGAGGGATGTGGAAACATTGGAAAAAATCTTAAATTCTTAAGACAAAAAAACTTTCAACATGCAAATAAACCAGGGAAATGGCTCTCATCTATTATTAAAAGAAAAAGACAAAGAAATTAAATAACACAAATCAGAGATGAGGGGAAGACCCTAAACAGTAATAGACAAATTTTAGAGACTTTTTTTTCAATTTTATAAGTCATTATACACAAAAGACAATATACAGAAGGAGGAAGTCCAAAAATACATTAGTGAATTTAGGTTACAAAAGATCTCGGAAGAACAGAGAGAAAAATTAAATTCTCCCATAACAAAGGATGAGATTAGTAAGGCGATAAAAAAAATGAAAAATCACTTCTGGTGGGTGGAAAATGGTGGCTGGACGGACCTGCTGAGGGCTCTCGGCAAGTCACCCGTTTCTTTGGCCAGGAGGAGCGATCGGCTCCCCCTTTCTCCCCGGAGCGAGTGGAGGAAAGTCGCGAAGCCGGCAAGCCCCCCGGTGACCCTCAAAAGCCCTTTTTCTCTCAAGGAGAAGGGGCGAAGGGGTCTGGGTGCGAGGCTTCGGCAAGCGGACCAAGAACAGGAAGCGGAGGCAACTCTGCATCAACGGCCCCTCACCCACCAATCTACACTAGAAGAAGAAACAACTAGGAAGAGGTAGGAGTTCCATCAACTTCTCCTAAGCTAAATCAAATTATTCAGCTTCGAAGTGTCAAAGGAGTTCTCCTCCCAGAAATCCCTCCGGTAGGAAAGGGACTGGGTATATTAGAATGAGGCAAAATCTCTAAATTTCTAATCTCTAAATTACAGTAACTTACACAACAGAACTGAGGAATTAAGAAGGCTCAGTTAAGGAAGAAAAAGATATACAAGATACACAAGTATACAAGTATACTTCCAGTGCTTTAATTAGAACATAGATATATAGTGAGGGGGGGGAGGTGAACAGATTTTGCCACTCCCCGGCTGGCTGAGCTGATAATAAGATCAAAACTTAACGAAAATAAGCTACATGACCTATATTCCGACCCCCAGAAAGTACTGTATTAAGGATTAAATGACCCATCCCCCAAAGCTGGAAAAGCAATGGTGGAAAAAGACGACTGACCTTGAAAGCAGCTTTGTTTTGTCTAGCGTAGCCTCCTTCATAAACTATCCTGGCGGAAGCGAGGACAGGATAGGAAGAGGCGATCGAAACATCGCGAGAGGGGAAGGAGAGAGCGGAAGCGCTAGAAAGACTACAGAGGACTACAACCATAGAGACGAGGCAAGAAACAGACAGGAGCGGTAAGAGAAGCAGGGGCTGGAAGCTGCTATGCAACAGCCATATAAGGGAAGACAGGGAGAGAACCATAGAGAAAAGACGATACAGAGGGACCAAAATTTTAAAATTCAGAATAGACCAAAGAAATATAATAAATATAATAAGGGAATACAGCTGAACCTGAAGCAAGGATAAGAAGTAAACGGGCAGGGGATGAGGACGAGAAGCAGACGGGTCAAGGAGGAGAAGCAGACGGGCAGCGGACCTGGATGAGAAGCAGACGGATCAGGGAAAGGAAGCAGACGGTTGAAGACGCCGTAACAGTGGTGGCAAAGTGGATGACAGCTAGTGAGAGGTGTTTCGTAGGGTAGGAAAGGATGACAACACCGAAGGTTAAGGCAGATAAAGATCCAAGAGATATGAAGGGCCAAGGAAGAAGAAACGCATTGCCTGATGATGGAGGAATGGGAGGATTGAAAGAGTTACTGAGGGAGATTCAAAAAGACATTCAAAAGTAGCAGACAAACAGGATAGACTCCAATCAGAATTTCAAATTGCAACT
>JARBWK010003447.1:0-12362 GCA_030556195.1 Anolis apletophallus | reverse complement strand
CAGGTTAATTCTTTGTTTTGCTTTTATTTCTGTATTTTCTTTTTTCAAAACTTTCACCTCCTCCTTTACCTCGGTCATCCCTTTATTTAGGACAGTCATCTCTCTTTTTCATCACCTTAAATTCTTCTTAATTTCACCTTTCATGTCTTGAAGATCACCCTTTAGGTCATCCCTTAAGTCTCCCAGGTCCTCCTTCATTTTCCTTCTATCATCCTCCCTCTCTCTAGCAGTCTTCTGATATCATGCATCTCTGCCATCAGCTCTCTCGGAAACCTAGCTCTCCTGCATTGGAGGCTCTTCTCTGGGCCTCTCCTTTCTTCTCCCCTTTATCAGGTTTAGCTCTTGTTGTCATGATTGTCAGCTGATGCATCAACTTGGTCCTTAGCCCTTTAATCCTTTTGGCTTTTGGTTGTTCTATTATTTTTGGGGTTGACTAGCTCTAGAGTCTCTGCAATCTCTATTATCCCGGAATGGCTGGGATTGACTCCACCTCCACTTCTCTGTAGCTTATAGTTCTATAGTTCTCCCTTCTCTAATTTGATTCGCTCTAGTCTCTTCTGGTCCCGCCTCCTCCAAGACCTCACTTCCGTCTTCTTCAGTCTGTGATCTTATCTTCTCATCAGGTCCTCGGCGTTACTCCCGTCCTCCCCCTCACGGAGCCATGTTGGCCGGCTACTCGGTAAGGGCAGTAGACTTTTTTTTTACTTCCTTTTTCCTTACCGACGCTTGCTGATCTGGGTCTTTCTCCTCCCTCCTCCACACGTCTCCACCTCCGCACCACCAATCGTTCCAAGCACTCCTTCACCGCCTCACGCTTCCTCTCCTTCTCTCTCGGTTTCACGGTCGCCTTATTTCTTCCCTTATTGCTCCGCTTTATGTCCGCTGTTCCGCCTCCCGTCTCACGTCTGGCCTTTCGCCCTTTTGGGTGTCTTTCTTTTTCCACCCACCAAGTGATGGCTGGCTCGCGGGGTTTTGAACGCTGTCGCGGCCCTAGCTCAGCGGGGATCCCTCGGGTATCTTCAGCCCGACGAGCTTGTCCGGGTCCTTGGGGCCCGGCTGCTCAACCGGACACACACTCACCCTGGACCTGACACCTTTAGGGCTCGGTGTCGGGGGCTTCTGTCTGGGCCCGATCCCACGCTTGCCCCGTCTCTGGGAGCAGCTCCCTAGGACGCGTCCCTCCTCGCCATTAGCCAAACCGGAAGCCCCAACTTGCCTTTTTAGGCAAGGTAATTGAGAGGGCAGCAGCGGATCAGCTGCAGCGGTTCTTAGAAGACACAGCTGGACTCGATCCCTTCCAGTCCGGCTTCTGTATTGGGCATGGGACGGAGACCGTGCTTGTCGCCATTACAGACCAACTTCGCCGCCAGCTGGACCAGGGTGGATCAGCACTGCTTGTTTTATTAGACCTGACAACAGCGTTTGATACTGTAGACCATGCATTGTTGGCCCACCGTTTAGCCGGCTCTGGGGTTAGGGGGACTGCCCTTAAATGGGTGGCCTCCTTCCTCCGGGACCGGGGACAACGTGTGGAGGGGGACGGGGGTGGCTCCTGAGACTCCCACTTAATTGTGGGGTCCCCAGAGGGCCATCCTCTTCCCCTTATTATTCAACCTTTACATGCGCCCCCTGGCCCAGCTGGCTAGCGACTTTGGTCTGGTGTGTTATCAGTACGCTGATGACACCCAGCTTCTGCTGAGAATGGACGGCAGGCCTGACACCGTACCCGATTGTTTCCATCTTTGCCTTGAAGCCGTGACTGGTTGGCTGCGTGCCAGCCGGCTGAAGGTGAATCCGTCGAAGACGGAGATCTTGTGGCCTGGTCGGCCTGGGCTGGATGAGTGCCGGTTGTCTACCCTGGATGGCGAGCAACTCAGCCCGTCACCCGTTGTTAAGAGCTTGGGTGTTCAACTGGACCTCCTGCTGACCATGGAGACTCAGGTCTCCTCGGTCAGCAGGACGTCATTTTTTCACCTACAACAGGCTAGGCGACTGGCACCCTACCTGTCCAGGGACGACCTGGCCACGGTGATCCAAGCGACGGTCATCTCGAGGCTGGACTACTGTAAAGCCCTCTACGTTGGCCTTCCCTTGTCGACAATCCGAAACTCAAGCTAGTGCAAATGCCGCTGCTCGCTGCTGGCGGGAGTGCCGGTGAGGGAGCACATTATGCCCATCCTTCGGCAATTGCACTGGCTTCCTATTGAGTACCGAGTTGCCTTCAAGGTGTTGGTTTTAACCTTTAAGGCCTTACACAGCCTAGGGCCTGCGTACCTGAGGGGCCGCCTTGCTCCATATATTCCCCCGAGATCACTACGTTCAGAGGAACAGAATCTGTTACTGGTGCCATCAATCCGCTCCTGCCACCTGTCCGCAACTAGGCAAAGAGCCTTCTCTGTGGCAGCTCCGATTGTTATGGAACTCCTCCCAGATGACACCCGAGCCATCCCAGAGCTCATCCCTTTCCGAAGGGCTTGCAAGACCGCCCTTTTCAGACTAGCCTTCAACTAGGCAAACCGGCCTAGTGTAATTGCCCAGTATAACTGTGCCTCTGGTCCAAGGAAATGCTACTGTATTTTATCTTGTACCTCGGGATGTGATGTGTGTTTTTATGATTTTATTGTATGGCCGCATGGTTGGTACATGTCGCCTATTTTATATGTTGTTATCCGCCCCGAGCCTGCAGGGAGGAGCGGAATACAAGACTGAACAATAAATAAATAAATAAATAAATAAATAAATAAATAAATAAATATTATATTATAATGTCTATATATACTAGAATATAATGATTATGATATTAATATTAATAATATATGAATATTTCTTGATATATTAATATGTTAATATTAATGATGTGTAATATATAGTAAATATAGTAAATAAATAAATCATGTCGATTAGAATGTAGTTCAGCCTTTAGGTGCGGCCCTCCATAATATTTTTTGGCTCTCGTGTGGCCCCTTTGGAAAAAATAATTGCCCACCCCTGGTCTAGTCCATGGGGTTGAATCACAAGTTACCTCACCAGTTGGTACCATCACCTTTTAATACTAAAAGTAAACACAACCACAAACCTACCTGCAGTGACAGAGCTGCTACGATGGAAGTGAGTTCTTTCCTTTTCCGACACATTCCAAGATCCTGGCGGTTGTGTTGTGTCCACACTCAGACTCCAGTGGGTGCTTCTTTGACGGGCAACGGGTCCTCGGCTGGTCCCTGTCATGTCTTCTGCCGGGGAAGGAGTGGAAGTGCTTGGGGAAATTTCCTCTGGGACTGGTAGTTGGGAGCCTCCTGGGAGAGAGGCCGGGCGTTGACCCTTCCCATCCAGTGCCATGGTGAACTGTGGCCCATGGGAAGCGGATGCAACAGGCATGGTTTCCCTCCATGGTCCGGGGGGATTCTGGGTATATCCAGCGGCTGGAGTGGTCGAGAGGTCGTCCTGTCCCTGTGTGCCCTCATAGACCTGTGTGCTCCTGTAGGAAGCCAAGTATTTGACTGTAGTTTGTTTCCCCCCATTCAGTTCCTGTTCTAGGATCCTACTTTCCAATTGGCCCTTGGAAGTATCACTCCAAAGATTGGTGCCCTCCGTTGCCAGCCATTTGACATGGGGACCGCCAGTGGGTGATGATGATACCAAGGGGATGGTGGACACAGTGGGCACGGGGCTTAGTGCGGCTGTAATGGAGGAATCGTCCAGGTGATGACTAGGCTTGGTCTCTTCCTTGGAAGCAGTTGTGTCAGAGGCCTGTATTGTGGACAAGGGAGGTAAGGAGGCTGGTACAGTGATGTCCATACTTGTGGCTTCGATGCCGGGACTAGTCAGAGAGGAACCGTTCTCTTCTTCATCTGGACTTGATTCCACAGTTACGAAGTCCATATTCTCAGGCTCCGTTTGAACGCTGGAAGTGTCTACTGTTGACAGAGTTAAGTTATCCACTCCAGGAAGTCCCTGTGCATCAAGATGGGGGGCTAAGCTAACCCCAGAAGTACCAGGTGGTTTCCCAAAGCTGGAGCTGGACGCTGCAGGAATGTCAAAGGGCAGAGGAGTCCCCGGAACAAGAGCGAGAAGATCCCCGCTCCAGCTCTCATCGTTGGGCTCCTCCTCTCCGCTGGAGGTCTCAGGAGAAGAGGGTTCGGAAGGGAGCTGGATTGGGAGCACACTTGGGAGAGGCTCTTGAGAGGGGCTGTTGGGAACAGGCACTCCGGGATCTGAATTCAAAGGAAGGTCCCAGGCAGGACTCTCTGGGGTAGGAAGCCGGAAGGCCAAGTGCAAGGCTGGCAGGAGCAAGCCCAAGGTGAGCATCAGGTCCAGGGCAGCAGCAGCCATTCTTGCTGTGAGGTGGCAAGGCTCAGCGCTCTGCGATGTCACGGCTTCTCATGCTTCATCCTGTGGAACAAAAACACAATGAGGACAGGCTGGGAATGGAGGATGTGGGTGGGCATTTCTCTGGATGGAAAGAGGTGAGAAGTGGCGTACCCCAAGGTTCAGTTTTAGGACCGTTACTTTTTAATTTATTCATAAATGATCTGGGTGTAGAAGTAAATTGTGAGGTAGCAAAGTTTGCAGATGACACTAAACTGTTCAGGGTAGTTAAAAATGAAACTGATTGTAAAGAGCTCCAGAAAGATCTCTCGAAATTGAGTAAATGGGCAACAAAGTGGCAAATGCATTTTAACCTAAACAAGTGTAAAGTCATGAACATCGGGGCAAAGAACCCCAACTACACCTACAAATTGATGGGGTCAAAGCTTTCCAAGACAAACCAGGAAAGGGATCTCGGGGTTTTGGTGGACAGCTCAATGAAGATGTCAACCCAGTGCGCTGCAGCAGTGAAAAAAGCAAATTCTATGCTTGGCATGATCAGGAAGGGAATCGAAAATAGGTCGGCAAATGTTATATTGCCTCTCTACAAATCTATGGTGAGGCCACATCTGGAGTACTGTGTACAATTCTGGTCTCCGCACCTTAAGAAGGATATAACGGAACTGGAAAAGGTACAAAGAAGGGCAACAAGAATGATCCAAGGGATGGAGCGGCTCCCTTATGAAACCAGGTTGCAACGCCTTGGTCTTTTCAGCCTTGAAAGACGGCGTTTAAGAGGTGACTTGATCGAAGTGTATAAAATCATGCATGGGATAGAAAAGGGGAATAAAGACAAAATATTTTCTCTGTCACCCAACACTAGGACTAGGGGCACTCCTGAAGCTCCAAGGTAGGACAGTTAGGACTAATAAAGGGAAATATTTCTTCACCCAGAGGGTCATTGGGTTATGGAACTCACTTCCAGAGGAGGTTTTGGATTGCAAATAAATAAATCAATTAATTAAACGGAGAGGAGATATGATGACCATGTTTAAATATGTGAAAGAATGCCGTAAGGAAGAAGGAGCAGGCTTGTTTTCCGCTGCCCTGGAGACTAGGCCTGGAGGAATGGGTTAAAAGGACAGGAAATCTGAACATTATAATAACCTGACTGTATGATCTTGTTCTAGAGTGGAACTCAATGCCTCAGGGTGTGGTGGATACTCCTACTTTATTTATTTACAGTATTTCTACCCTGTCCTTCTCAACCCCCAAGGGGGGGACTCAGGGCGGCTAACAAGGCAGGAATTAGATGCCGGAGACAATAGACAATATAAAACCATAAATACAATTAAAGTTAAAAAGAACAACAGATCAACAGGTTATTAACAATCAATTAATTCAAAATAATATTCCAACTATAACCAATCCACACCTAATCGATAACGGTAAGCCATATTCTCATGTCCATCGTCTTATTAGTCCATTCCAATTAAAGTGCTGCATTGAGTTACTGTGCAAATGACTGGTCCCATAACCACGATTTTACCTTTTTTCTAAATGCCAGGAGGGATGGGGTCAATCATATTTCGCTTGAAAGCACATTCCACAGACAGGGAGCCACAGCCGAGAAGGCCCCGTCTCTCGTCCCCGCCAGCTGCAGTTGAGATGCTGGCGGAAGCGAGAACAGGGCCTCCCGGATGATCTTAAATTACAAGGTGGGATGGAGAGGCAGATGCGTTCGGACAAGTAAGCTGGGCCAGAAATCATATATACTTTGGAGGCTTTTAAACAGAGGCTGGATGGCCATCTTTTGAGGGTGCTTTGATTGTGTTTTTCCTGCCTGGCAAGGGGTTGCACTAGATGACCCATGTGGTCTCTTCCAACTCTACGATTCTATGCCTCCTTGGCCATGCTGCCCTGGGAATTCTGGGAGCTATCCTATAAAAGGGGCATTCTCCAAGCTTGGCATCGCGTTACTGGAATGAGACATAAGACAGTGTGAGCGTATTAGGAGAACCCATTTGGATCAGACCAAAGGCCTAATGTAGTCCAGCATTCTGCTCCCACAGTGGCCAACCAAAGGCTCTTACACAGTGGTTCTCAACCTGTGGGTCCCCAGATGTTTTGGCCTTCAACTCCCAGAAATCCTAACAGCTGGTACACTGGCTGGGATTTCTGGGAGTTGTAGGCCAAAACAGCTGGGAACCCCCAAGTTGAGAACCACTGCACAGGAAGCCAAGAAACAGGGCAGGAGCGCAACCTCCTTCTTCCCAACGACTGTCATGCAAGGCTAGCTGCCTTTGGTACTGGAGGCAATTCCTAGCCGAAGAGGGTCAGGCTGGGAGCTCATCAAAAGGCCAAACACTTGAGGAGAAAAATCAAATAAAGCAGCAGACCAACCAAGAACGAAAAGAGCTGCAGGCGAGCATGAGTGTATGGCTGTGCATGGCTGCACTCGTGCCAAGGCACATGGATGCGAACATGAAGATGCAATCACATGTGCCTGCTGCTCAGCCCTCCCGAGGCTGAAACGATGCTCCCTTCCCACCCAGGCGCAGCTTCGTGCCCCCTCCTCGCTCTGTGCCAGCTTCAGAGAGACGGCACATGGCAGCTGCCAATGCTTCACCCTCCCTGCGGCTCCAATCGCTGTGTTTTGCCATGTCGCCTGGACGTGCAGCTATTCCCCAAGGAATAGCAATGAGGTTGTGTTCTCGGAGATGCACCGGAGGATATGTGGGAGCTGAGCCTCGAGCAAAATGAAGCTGGGCAGCTCCTCTCCCTTCTGCGATCCTCATATGACTGGCATTTCCCCCTTTTATTTGGTGATAGCATTATATAAAGAGCTATGAATCCCTATGGGTCCCCCCAGCCGGCAACAAATCTTTGGGGCCCCTGAGATCGCCATCCATTCATGCTAAGAACATGTCAGTAGAGCACTCAGGATCTGAGCTTGGCACCGTCTACACAGGGACAAGGGCAAGAGCCAACGCGTGTCCCTGCCTGGCAGCATGGAACTGGACCGGATGACCTTTGTGGTCACGTCCAACTAGGACATCTCTCACCAAAACAGCTTGCTTTTGCAGCTCCACACCCAATGCCCGAGTCCTGCAGTGCACGGCTTCCCAGGCAAGTTCACCTTGGGCTCCCCATCCGGCAGCACCGCCGCTTGAGGATGGGGATGCTCAGACCAAGGCAGCCGAAGCCGGAGCCCCTGATCGGAGCCCGAAATCCTGCAGCACTTTATTTAACTCTTTATCAGCCTGATGGCAATGAGTCACATACGTCTTGTGCTCTGCAGCCCATTCCTTCGCTACAGCAGGTGGCAAGGTACTCCATTCTGTTCGGCAATACATTCGCCTGCAACATGCACAGCGTCCAGGTCATACGGGGACATAATCGCCCCTTTATATAGTCAACTCTCAGTTAACCCATGGGAATTGGCAGGGGCCAGATAAAGGTAGTTTCTGGTGGCTTAAGAGTTACTATTAACAGAGGCCGAACTAACACTATACCCCATACTATACCTAACCATGACTTGTTATTACTATTAAAATAAGGCAATTAAATGCAAATTAAGATAAATAAAGATAAACCTAACTTAATGCAACATTTCTGCCAAAAGCTTATTTTATTATATTTTTGTACTCAAAATATTATGTCTTCCACTCCCTCGCCCACCCCCCCCCCCACAGTTGCTTGGGAGCTCCAGTTCCTTGAGTTCTGGTTAACTGAGAGTCTACTGCATGTAACAAGGGTAGCAAAGCCCCATGTGGCAAATCTGAACTCAAACGCGGGGAAAATATCCCTTCCATCAGGCCTGACAAATTATTACAGTTTGATACCACTTGGTTGGATGATATTGGGATGTCTTTGAGCAGGTTCCTGTCTCTCAAGCTTGTAAAATGGGGGGCAAGAGTGGCTGAGCTTATTATTATTATTGACAAATATCATAATTAAATAATAATATAATAATTATAATATATTATTTATTTATTTGGATTTATCAGTCGTCACTCCCATTCGGCTTGGGGCGACTCATTATTAATTTAATAATATTAAATAATATTAATAATGACAAATAATGGCTTCTAATAGTAATCAACACTGGACTGCACCATTCAAAACTCCTGTCTATTCTCTGACTTCCCTATTATCTCATGCACTGCTATCCCCGAATCCCTTTGTTGTTGTCCCCTAGGGCAGTCTTTCTCAACCAGTGTGCCGTGGCACACTAGTGTGCCGCGACGGACCTCCTGCTGTGCCACGAGAAAAGCTCTCTGCCCCCCTTCCTCCCCCCTCCTGCCGAACTCCTGCTGCTTGGGGGAGGAGGAAGGGCCGGGCAGTGGCGAAGAAAAAGAAGAAGGGACCGGGCGCTGCCTCCTTCGGCCCGTTCCCCAGCCAGCTTCCAATCCGCTATGACTCCCACCATAACTCCTCGCCCCTCGCTCGCTGAAGCTGCGTGGAGGAGAAGCCCCGCCCACTGAAGCCCGTCCACCGCTCATGCTACTCCTCTGTAAGAGAGCTGAAGCTGGGGGGAGGGGGCGGGGCATGGCACGGCCTGTAGGAGAGCTGAAGCTGGAGGGAGGGGGCGGGGCATGGCGCGGCCTGGCGCGGCCTGGCTCTGCTCCTCCCCCAGCTTCAGCACTCCCAGCAGCTGCTCCAGCCTTGAGGAGACAATGCCAAGCCCTCATTGTGCTGGCTCTGGCACCGCTGGCTTGGCACTGCCCCCTCAAGGCGGGAGCAGCTACTGGGAGCGGTAAAGCCGGGGAGGGGGGCGGGGCATGGCACAGCCTGGCTCCGCCCCCTCCCCGGCTTCAGCACTCCCAGCAGCTGCTCCAGCCTTGAGGAGACAATGCCAAGCCATCATTGTGCTGGCTCTGGCACCGCTGGCTTGGCACTGCCCCTCAAGGCTGGAGCAGCTGCTGGGAGGTGAAGGGAAAGGGGCGGGGCATGGCACAGCCTGGCTCCGCCCCTCCCGGCTTCACCTCTCCCAGCAGCTGCTCCAGCCTTGAGGAGACAGTGCCAAGCCATCATTGTGCTGGCTCTGGATCCGCTGGCTTGGCACTGCCCCTCAAGGCTGGAGCAGCTGCTGGGAGAGGTGAAGCCGGGGGAGGGGGCGGGGCATGGCACAGCCTGGCTCTGCCCCCTCCCTGGCTTCAGCACTCCCAGCAGCTGCTCCAGCCTTGAGGAGACAGTGCCAAGCCATCATTGTGCTGGCTCTGGCACCGCTGGCTTGGCACTGCCCCCTCAAGGCTGGAGCAGCTGCTGGGAGAGGTGAAGCCGGGGGGGGGCATGGCACAGCCTGGCTCCGCCCCTCCCAGCTTCGCACTCCCAGCAGCTGTTCCCAGCAGGCCACCAACCCCAGCCGTTCTTTACTGTGTTAGAGTGTCATTTTGTGTCATTTTGGTTGGGGGGTGTGCCCCCGGATTTTTTTAATGTTAAAAGTGTGCCATGGCTCAAAAAAGATTGGGAAACACTGCCCTAGGGTGCATCTACCCTGCCGAATGAATGAAGTTTGACACCACTTTACTTCCATGGCTCAATGCTATGGAAGTACGTCATATGTATTCAGATATCAACCTGCAAGCCAATGCCTTGAATCAAGAAATAACTTTCTAAGATCTAAAGAGATACTCGCAGGAACACCCCAGCAAGCGAGAGTCCAAAAGTGGCAGGCTAAAACCTGGAACCTCAAGCACACAGAAGACTGGGCGGCTTGGAAGGCACCGGGAATGTGGCGCAGCTGGCTGGGAGTTCTCTACTGACCAGAAGGTCATGAGTTTGAGCGCTCGGCCATTTGTGTAGCTTGTTGTCGACCTTTGCAACCCGAAAGACAGTTGCATGTGTCAAGTAGGAAATGTAGGTACCACGTTGTGGGGAGGCTAATTTAACTAATTCACAAGGCCATAAATCCCCAGGAAGTGTGCAAGGGAGTGAAGGAGTGCGACAGCTCCCCCTGGTGGCCAGAAGCTGGAATGTTAAATTGCCTCTGAGTGTCTTGTCTATACATGTTTGTATGTCAAAGGCATTGAATATGTGCCTGTACGTGTGCATTGTGATATGCCCTGAGTCTCCTGAGGGTGAGATGGGCGGAATATAAACGGTGCAAATAAATAAATAAATAAACAGACTGCGCTCTGGCCCCACTAACCTATATACTCAAATTTTAGTACTGGGGGACAGGGTTGGGGGGATTGATTTTGTCATTTAGGAGTTGTAATCACTGGGATTTATAGTTCACCTACAATCAAAGAGCATTCTGAACTCCCCCGACGATGGAATTGAACCAAACTTGGCACACAGAACTCCGCTAAACAAAAGAAAATACTGCAAGGTTTTGGTGGGCATTGACCTTGAGTTTAGGAGTTATAGTTCACCTACATCCAGAGAGCACCGTGGACTCAATCAATGATGGATCTGGACCAAACTTGGCACAGAAACTCCATATGCCCAAATGTGAACACTGGTGGAGTTTGGGAGGAAATAGACTTTGACATTTGGGAGTTGAAGTTGCTGGGATTTATAGTTCACCTACAATCAAAGAGCATTCTGAACTCCAGCAACGATGGAATTGAATCAGATTTGGCACACAGAACTCTCATGACCAACAGAAAATACTGGAAGGGTCTGGTGGGTGACCTTAAATTTAGGAGTTGTAGTTCACCTCCATCCAGAGAGCTCCATGGACTCAAACTATGGTGGATCTGGACCAAACTTGGCACGGATGCTCAATATGCCCAAATGTGAACACTGTTGGAGTTTGAGGGAAAATAGACATTTGGGAGTTGTAGTTGCTGGTATTGATAGTCCACCTACAATCAAAGGGTATTTTGAGCCCCACCAATGATAGAATTGGGCCAAACTTCCCCCACAGAACCCCCAGGACCAACAGAAAAGGCTGTTTTCAGATGGCCTTGCTCGTTGGCGAGTCCTCTGAGACCCCCTCGCGACCTCCCCCGAGGCCACGACCCCCAGGTTGAGAAACGCTGGTCGAGATGGGCTGGTGAACCCCCTCTAAGTCTCCCCATGCATGCCAGGGAAAGATGGGGAGGGGGCCCCACCATGCTCCCCCTCCCCCTTCTTGCCTTACCTTGGGTGCCCTTCGTTAGTCGTGGCCATGACCCATCACCCGTGGGCTGCAAATCAGGAAGGAGGCCCCCTCCTTGGTGGCCATTCACGCCCTGCCCGTCCTGCTGAGCCTCGGGGGCCAAGCCCGGCTGCGGAGGGGCAGGTGGATGGCTTCCCTCCTCCGGTCTCGCATCGCAGCCAAGGAGAGCCAGGAGGAGAGCCACGGGAGGAAGCACCGAGGGAGAGGGACCGACCAGCCTTGGGCCGCCTCTCCTTGCAGAGGATCGGGGGAAGGAATCTCTCTCTCCCTCTCTCTGCAGCAGCAGGATTCGCACCCAGGGCGGCGCGCGCTCCCGACCACCTGGATGGCAGCGGCGCGTGCTGGGGGCCGGGCCAAGTCACGTGGTGCCCCTCCCTCCCTCCCTCCCTCCCTCCTGTAGCCAAGGCATGGGAAGGCATGGGAAGGGAGTCTTCTCTCCATTCCTCTCTCTCTCTCTCTCTCTATCCACTAGGCCTGGGCCAACTTATTTTATGCATTTATTTATGTAATTTATTTATTTAATTTCTATTTATTTAATTATTTATTTATTATATTTTATTTATATTTCAATTAATTGATTAATTTAATTTCTATTTATTTATTTATTTAATTTCTTTTATTTATTTATTTTATATATTTTGTATATTTAATTTATTTAATTTTTATTTATTTTATTTTATTGATGGATTGATTGTTTTCGGTACCTTGTTGCTTCTCACCCCCCTGAAGGGAGACTGAGCACGGCTTGCATTGCAGCACTACAGGCCACTACACCAGTGTTTCTCAACCTTTTTTGAGCCGCGGCACACTTTTAACATTAAAAAAATCCGGGGGCACACCACCAACCAAAATGACACAAAATGACACTCTAACACAGTAAAAATGGCTGGGGATGGTGACCTGCTGGGAGCAGCTTCTGGGAGTGCCAAAGCCAGGGAGGAGCCAG
>JARBWK010003446.1:0-12364 GCA_030556195.1 Anolis apletophallus | reverse complement strand
TAGGGCTTGTTCTCCACACCCTTGTGAAATTTCACCCTGAGTGAAAATTGCTTCCAGTTAACTATGGATGTCATGAAGCTGTTATAAACAGTTCCTTTGGGGGGGGGGGGGCGCAACTCTCGAAAAATCCAGCAAAATATTTTTTAAAAAATTCCAAGTGGAGAGGCTCAATTTGTTTCTTGGAAACTTGTGAATGCTTCAGCCTCCCAATGCTCCCAGGGTCGCTCACTGCCCAATTCACCGACGTGGAGCTTCCGGCTTTGGCTGTTCTCACGGGAAATCCAAGCCAACATGAAAACGCCGACTCAATCACTTCCATCCAGTGCTCTGCTTTTGCGGTGGGAGCAGGGAGGCAGCGAAAGAGGCCACACAGATCGATGAAACGTGAGTGAACCTGGGAGCATTGGGAGGCTGAAGCAGCCCCTGAGCGGGAGCTGGGCCATGCTGAATCGAGGCTCCTGAAGGCTTCCTCAAGGTGGGCCTGGCCCTGGCATTCGACGGAGACCTTCCTTGCCTCGGGAGGATCTTTGGGGAGGGAAAGACGGAGAAAGAGCTGCTAGGAGGGGGAAGAGTGCCAATTTCCCACGGCACACCTGATGGTCTCTCACGGTACACTAGTGTGCCACGGCACACTGGTTGGGAAACACTGTTTTATTGTGTGTCTTAATTTACACCTTAGGTGGGCATAGTATCACCAGCATGAAAACTGGGGAGGACTCTGGTATCTTTATTGGCTGGGTACAAGCAACAATTTCAACAGATGTTGCTTCTTCCTTGGTTACATGACGGGCAATGCTTCTGAATTTCTGCGCAACCATTAAAGACACAGGAGCCGCGTTCAGTTTAGATCAGCGTTTCTCAACCTGGGGGTCGGGACCCTTGGAGGGGTCGCAAGGAGGTGCCAGAGGGGTCACCAAAGACTATCGGAAAACAGTATTATCTGTTGATCATGGGGCTTCTGTGTGGGACATTTGACCCAATTCTATTGCTGGTGGGGTTCAGAATGCTTTTTGATTGGGGGTGAACTATAAATCCCAGCAACCACAACTCCCAAATGTCAAGGTCTATTTTCCTCAAACTCCACCAATTTGGGCATATTGGTAAAGATCCATCATTGTTTGAGTCCACAGCGCTCTCTGGACGTAGGTGCACTACAACAGTGTTTCCCAACCTTTTTTGAGCCGCGGCACACTTTCAACATTAAAAAAATCCGGGGGCACACCACCAACCAAAATGACAAAAATGACACTCTAACACAGTAAAGAACGGCTGGGGGTTGGTGGCCTGCTGGGAGCAGCTGCTGGGAGTGCCAAAGCTGGGAGGGGCGGAGCCAGTCTGTGCCATGCCCCGCCCCTCCCCCCGGGCTTCACCTCTCCCAGCAGCTTCTCCAGCCTTGCGGGGGGCAGAGCCAAGCCAGTGGTGCCAGAGCCAGCACAATGCTGGCTTGGCACTGTCCCCTCAAGGCTGGAGCAGCTGCAGGGTGTGCCGAAGCCAGGGGAGGGGGCAGGGCCAGGCTGCGCCATGCCCCGCCCTCTCCCCCAGCTTCAGCTCTCCTACAGGCCGCGCCATGCCCCGCCCCTCCCCCCAGCTTCAGCTCTCCTACAGAGGAGGAGCATGAGCGGTGGACGGGCTTCAGTGGGTGGGGCTCCTCCTCCACGCGGCTTCAGCGAGCGAGGGGCGAGAGTCATGGTGGGAGTCTTGGCGGATTGGAGGCTGGCTGGGGAAACGGCCGAAGGAGGCGGCGCTCCGGTCCCTTCTTCTTTTTCTTCGCCACTGCCCGACCCTTCCTCCTCCCCCAAGCAGCAGGAGTTCGGCAGGAGGGGGGAGGAAGGGGGGCAGAGAGCTTTTCTCGCGGCACAGCAGGAGGTCCGTCACGGCACACTAGTGTGCCACGGCACACTGGTTGAGAAAGACTGCACTACAACTCTCAAACTCAAGGTCAATGCCTACCAAACCCAGTATTTTTTATTGGTCATGGGAGTTTTGTGTGCCAAGAATGGTTCAATTCCATCATCGGAGTTCAGAATGCTCTCTGATTGTAGGTGAACTATAAATCCCAGCAATGGTCCACCCTGACCTCACATCGGGAGGCATGGAGATGGACTATCCATGATGCTGCGGCCTCTTTCGAGAAGACACGCCGAATGGGTCTCGAAGAGAAACAACAACGCAGAAAGAGCCGCAACTTGGAAACAACATCACCCAAGGAGACTTTCTGCTGTGCTTTCTGTAACCGAACTTGCCTATCTCAGATTGGCCTTTTTAGTCATCAACGCGCTTGTAAAAAGCGTGGGACGAGACCTTCCTAAGAATCTTCGTTCGCGAAGTAATGCTGAGAGAGATAAATCCCAGCAACTACAACTCCCAAATGACAAAATCAATCACTTCCCCAACTCCACCAATATTCAAATTTGGGCATATCGGGTATTTGTGCCAAACTTGGTCCAGTGAATACATCCTACATATCAGATATTTACATGACAATTCATAACAGTAGCAACATTACAGTTCCTCATGTTGTGGTGACCCCCAACCATAACATTATTTTTGTTGCTACTTCATAACTGTAAGAATAATAATATGTGCTTTCTGGTCAGGGGCGGTCCTACAAGATAGGCCAAGTAGGCGGCCGCCTAGGGCGCCATCTGGGAAGGGGGCGCCATCCTGGTCGCATGGGGCGCCATCCTGGCCCTGCCGATGTTCCTCAGACAGCGCCACAGCTGCCTGCTTTTGGGCCCCGGCCTTGTGTGCTCCGACGCCGCTTCTGGGCATGCGCGGAGGTTTTTGCGCAGGCGCAGTTGCTCTAGAGCTGAAGTTGAGTGCAGGAGCAACTGCACATCCGCGAAAACCTCCGCGCATGCCCAGTAGCTCCCTTGTGCAGAAGCCTGTAAGCAAAGCACTCCGTATCGGGCAGGCAGGGAGTGCTTCCCCTCTCCCTTTGTCTCCACCGTGCGCGCGCATTTGCGGGGAAGGAGAAAAGAATCAGTGAAGGAAGTGTAAGTGAAGGAATGAATGAAGGGCTTTCCTCCTCCTCTGTGACCTCTTCTCTCCCTCCTTCCTTTCTTCGGCTCTATTTCTGTCTAGACCTGAGGGGCCTGAGGCTATGAGGAGTTGTGGGAGTTGCGAGGCCAAAACACTTAGAAGGAGGGAGGGAGGGCCCAAGTTTGCCCAGGCCTGTATTCGACCTCATTTGAACATTTTGGCTGTTTTTCTATTTACATTTACATTGGGATCCTAATTTTGGACTTATGGGAGACTCCTATGAATTATGAGATGGGTGGTAGGTAATATATTCTGATTTTGATGCATTTACATTGCATTTCTTGTTGATTATTATACAGTTCTGCTTAATATTGTCATACAATATAATACAAATACAATATAACAATAGAATAATGATATATTTTATATTACATGTAATATTACAAACAATATTGCAGTATAGTGGTATTGTACAAAATAGTAATATATAATATTTTATTTTACTTTATTTTGGGTTATTTGAGTTTTATAGTAGTAATGAAAATATTTAGTAGAGGATAATTTTATTTAAATAATTTTATTATTTTATAATAATAATAATATAATAGAACGTTACATTATATTATAATGTCAATATATTATAATATAATTATATTGTAATGTAGTATAATATAATTATGATATAATATAGTATGAGTATGGTATAATACAGTGCTGTCCAACTTCTAACTGGCCAAGAGCCGGATTCCAGGTCACTGATGACCTGGGGGGGGGGGGCTCGGCCCGCCCCTGGCCCCGCCCCCGCCCCGCCCCGGCTGCCGGGAAGCTTTGGGAGAGAGGGAGGAGCCACGGGGCACCCCCTCCCTTCCAAGGCATCCTAGCCGCAGATGAAGCTGGCGGTTTCGCCGGCTTCAGCTGCTGCCGGGATGCCTTGGAAGGGAGAGAGGCGCCGCGGGGGACCCCCCTCCCTTCCAAGGCATCGCGGCAGCCGCGGAAGCCAGCGCTGGCTTCAGCCGCTGCTGCGATGCCTTGCAAGGGAGGGAGGTGCCGCCGGGGGACCCCCCTCCCTTGCAAAGCATCGCGGCAGCCGCGAAGCCGGTGCTGGCTTCAGCTGCTGCTGCAATGCCTTGCAAGGGAGGGAGGCGCCGCTGGGACCCCCTCCCTTGCAAAGCATCGCGGCAGCCGCGGCCGGTGCTGGCTTCAGCCGCTGCTGCAATGCCTTGCAGGGAGGAGCCGCGGGACCCCCTCCTTGCAAAGCATCGCGCAGCCGCGAAGCCGGTGCTGGCTTCAGCCGCTGCTGCAATGCCTTGCAAGGGAGGGAGGCGCCGCGGGGACCCCCTACCTTGCAAAAGCATCGCGCAGCCGCGGAAGCCGGGCTGGCTTCAGCCGCTGCTGCGATGCCTTGCAAGGGAGGGAGGCGCCGCCGGGGACCCCTCCTTTGCAAGGCATCGGCGCGGCGAGAGAGGGAAGAAGAGGCCGGTGCAGGGAGGAGGAGCGAGCTCTCTTCCTCCTCCGTGTACCACCCCTTGTCCCTCTCTTACCGGCGTCGATGCAATCCGGTTTGCATCGGTGGCGCGGAGAGAGGGACGGAGGGGGCGGTGCAGGGAGGAGGAGCTGGCTCACTTCCTCCTCCCTGCCCCGCTCCCCTCCCCTCGACGCCGCCATTTTTAAAAAAGAATTTTTTTAAAAATAAAAATGGCGGCCGGGGCATAGCGGGGGCCGTGTCCAACAGGCTGGGGGCCGTATACAGCCCGCGGGCCGCCAGTTGGACAGCCCTGGTATAATATATTGTATATACATTGATACAATATAATACTACTAATGGTATTGTGATATTATAATTGTATATTTGTTTTACATGGGGGGCGGCAAAATAATGTTCGCCTACCATTTAAAATTACCTTAGACCACTGTTTCTGGTGCTCTTTGGCGACCCCTCTGAAGCCTCCCTTGCGACCCCCCAGGTTGAGAAACATCTCTTCAAATCCTTATAAAGAGAATTGTTGACTAGCTGAAAATCCTTCGGCAACCACTGGAGTGCAGTATTTCACCTGAAACCTATTTCGAAAGCACTTTCAAGTTGGCAAGATAGGAAGAAACACCTTCTTTAGATGAAAAGGGAATGAAAACAACATCTCAAGATGCTGTCAGGTGGTGAGTAGAGGCCCTCATTAATTTTTATAGGCTGCCTATATCCAAGCACAGTACAAAAATCAATAGAAATACACCATCAAAGAGCTTCCCTGGAGCCATGTGATCTTTGGTGGGGGGGGAAAGATGGAGGAGAAGCCAGGAAAATCTGGAGCCAAGGGAAATAGTCGCTCAGTCTAGGCACTTTAGTGGAGTGGGCAACTTGAGCCCTAAGCTACATTGGTAGACTGCAGCTCCCATTGATGGTGAGGGATAATGGAGTTCGAGCCCATCATCTGGAGATGAGCAAGGTTGAGGTCTATCAGGTTGACGAGAGAGGCATGGATATTTCCTATCATTCAAACACTTACGGGTGTATTAAGTTCCTTTGTGTGGATACTGTAGTCGAGCCAGGAAGCCCCAAATCCAGGAGATCTAACCGCAGAGAGTCCCCAGTATTCCTCTTGGCCCATGGCCCAAGTTGCACCAGTACCAAGCCTTTTTTCCTTTTCTGCCTCACCTGGTCCCATACACCACTACATCAACCTTGTCCCTCCCAGGAAACCCAGCCACCATTACCTCCCATCTCCACATTTACAACACTTCATACAGCACATAGCATGGAAGACATTTTGGCCACACGTTACAAAACAATAAATAAACACTCTGCCATTTCTCCCATCGTTTCGTCTTCTCTCTTCCTCTCTCCCTATCCTTTCTCCGGCCTGGGGGAAGCATATCCCAGCTCAAGAACGACAGCTTTTGGGGCAGTTTGGCCCAAAGAGATCTCTTCAGGGGGGTGGGTGATGGGCAGAGATTGATGCCAAAAGAAGATCTAGTTCTCCCAAGTACTGTGCCTCTATTTGCCTTTTTCTGATTGTTTTCTTCTCCTGGACTGCTCCTGACGCTTCTCCCTGGCTGATTGAGCCAAGAAGCCTTGCTATTCATCATGGACCCTCCCTGCCCTGGGAAAGATAGTTTCATCAAGGACCCTGAAGCGAACTCAAGATCCCTTCCTGGCTGGAAGCAGCCAGAGAGCCAAAAAGTACATCTATGGACTTTTGAGAGGTTTTGAACCTGCAGCCCAAGCCTTTGCAGGCTGGGATATGTAGTTCGCCCAAGGACACGGATCATAGACTCATTTCTGTACCCCTGTATCCCTGTACATACAGTGTGGCTTCATATGTTTTCCCTTTGACTCTTTGTAACACTTCCCCACCCCATCCCACCTTTGTTAGTTAAGAAAGAAGGATTGCTTTGGAATGTTTACTTTGTTGCTGAGAGGAAATGTTGCCAAGCCCCTTTCCACACCTTTGTGGATCACCATATTCATATTGCATGCGGTTTCTGGTGGAGATCTTGTTATGGAAAAGCTAAGCTCTTGTCTTGGCCCCACGATTCATCAGTCCTGAGGCAGGTTTAACGGTCGGATTTCTAGTCTAACTAAATTAGCCTCTGGAACTTGGACAATAAATGTTTGCTCTTCACAACGGGTAACCCACCTGGCCTCGAGAAACCAAGGTGCGCCCCAAAATAAGTCCTTTGTCACCAAAAGGGTCTGAGTGAATCACCAGGCCTTCTTCCTCTTCTCCCTCATTCACATACGGATGAGACACATCAATTCAATGACTTCATCATCTCCAGTTGTTGCCCCAGGTCGTTACCTGGCCCGAACTCTTTGTTTTCATTCACATGCCAACCTGTCAGTAATCCCCGCCTAAGCCTTCCTTCCTGGAACTCCATATATGGCCACAGACCTCTGATTGGCCAAAGCCGGCAAATGGGAGCGAGCGCTGATAGGCTCCCTGGAACTGACCGGCCTCCCACCCATCAGCTGGCCTCAACGTTCCAACCAATCACCAGCAGAGCCGGCCAGGAGGAAGTGGGCGGGAAATTCAATTGTTTTGACAGTTCTGTAACCTTTAAAAACCAATGTTTTGAATGTATATGCATGCGTTCTTTGCGGGAATCAGGGTATTGCGGTTCGCATCCTCTCAGCTGAGCAGAATAAACAATTTCGTGGCATCTACCTTGCAGTATTGGTGAGCATAATTGGATCTACAGGAGGTGGGTAGGCTACGAGGACCTAGTCGCTCCGGGCTCGCCAGGTTAACTGAACCCTCGCGGCCTCTGTCCCGCAGTCGGTCTGCGGGACTTGTCCGGTTGTCCGACAACCGGCCTGGGGGATTGTCTGGTTGTTCGATAACAATACTAGCTGCCACAATGAAATTTGAAAGGGGTGGCATGTGCCCAGGCCTGGGTTACCCATGAGGCCATCCTAGGCCAAGGCCTATGGGCACAGGCCTAGGGGGCAGCAGATCCAGCACAATTTTTTAATTTTTTTTTAAAAAACGCCCCCTTGCAGCACTCCCCCGCCCCCTCCCGAGAGAGAGAGAGAGAGGGTCATCATACCTCAGGAGAGGGCGGGGGGAGAGCACTGTGAGGGGGCGGGGGAGGAGGGAATGGCGCCCTCCTCTCGCCATCGCCCGCCTGGCCCGCCCCCTTCTAAAGGAAGGAGGGCACGAGGAGGAGGAGGAGGAAGGGAAGCCCTGCCCCACTGGGGCTGCTGGTGGGCGTGCATGCATGCATGCGCGCGGGGGCGGCAGGAGGGCACCTTTTCATCCTCCGCCATGTTCCTGGGTGCTGCGCATGGCTGGCAGCGTCCCCGTGGGCTTCCCTTCCTCCCTCCTCCCGAGGAGGAAGCGGCCCTGGGGGCGGGGCTTCCCTTCTCCTCCTTGCACCCTCCTTCCGGTCGCGGGAGGAGGAGGTGGACGGAAGCCGCACAGCAGCGGCCCCGGCCGTGGGGCTTCCGTCTGCCTCCTCCACCCGTGACCAGAAAGAGGACGCGAGGAGGAGGCGGACAGAAGCCACACGGCAGCGGAAGCTGCACAGCACCACGCGGCAGCCGCATGGCGGCGGCCGTGGGGCTTCCGTCCGCCTCCTCCACCCGTGACCGGAAAGAGGACGCGAGGAGGAGGCGGACGGAAGCCGCACAGCCGGGGCCGGGGCCGCTGCCGCGCATGCGCCCTGGGGGCGGGCCTTCCCTCCTCCTCCTCGCGACCAACTTCTAGTCGCGGGAGGAGGCGGACAGAAGCCCCATGGCCGGGGCTGCTGCCACGCATGCGCAGCGCCCTGGGGGCGGGACTTTCCTTTTTCCTCCTCCTCCCCGCGACCAACTTCCGGTCACGGGAGGAGGCGGACGGAAGCCCCGGGGGCAGCCCGGCTTCTTTTGGCCTAGGGCGCCAAAAGAAGTTAATCCGGGCGTGTATGTGCCCAGCAGGATGGGGCTATGAAGAATAACAAGTTTTGGAGGGGTAAAAAAAAAGCTGCAGCCAACTTTGCCAAATGTTCAAAATAGCAGTAAAGGGCAGCCAAAATGAAGGCCACTCAAGGTCGGGAAGGACCCATTTATTATAATCTGCCCAGATACCTAACAAAAATATAATAATAATAATAGGTGGTCCCAGTTGTGATTGTCACACTGGGTGCAGTGCGTAAAGACCTTGGCCAGCACTTAAACACAATTGGCGCTGACAAAGTTACCACCTGCCAGCTGCAAAAGGCCACCTTACTGGGATCTGCGTGCATCATTCGAAAATACATCACACAGTCCTAGAAGCTTGGGAAATGTTCGACTTGTGATTTTGTGATACGAAATCCAGCATATAGATCTCGTTTGCTGTGACATACTGTGTTTTGTCAATTCAAACAAGGTGGGGGTAGGGTGTTGCAAGCAACAATGTATACAAGGAACAGCAGAGTGTAGCTTATCAAAATATATATTCACAATGGATTCAACAGTGCATGATCAATAACATATTACTATTACAAAATCATTCATCACATAGCATTGCTGAGCCTGGAACCCCAGGTCTCGGCGGTGGCCGGGAGAACTTTTGCACAGTTAAAGCTTGTGCGCTAGCTACGCCCGTACCTTGGGAAGTCTGACTTGGCCACGGTGGTTCACGCTCTGGTTACATCCTGAATAGACTACTGCAACGCTGTCTACATGTGCTTGCCTCTGAAGATTGCTCAGAAACTGCAATTAGTCCAACGTTCGGCAGCCAGGTTACTAACAGGAGCGGGGTACAGGGAGCGCACAACTCCCTTGCTGCAGCAGCTCCACTGGCTGCCAATTAGCTTCCGGGCACAATTCAAAGTGCTGGTTTTAACCTACAAAACCCTATACGGTTTTGGCCCAGTTTACCTGTCCGAACGGGTTCTCCCCTACGAACCATCAAGAACATTAAGATCCTCCGGAGAGGCCCTGTTCTTGGTCCCGCCGGCTTCGCAAGTGCGGCTGGTGGGGACGAGAGACAGGGCCTTCTCTGGTCGCCCCTCGGCTGTGGAACTCTCTCCCAAGTGATGCTAGGTCTGCTCCCTCTCTGTTGTCCTTTAGGAGGCTGGTGAAGACCTGGATGTGGAACCAAGCCTTCCCAGAATAGGCTGAGATTGGCTATTGTCTGAATGTATGACCACGTTCACAGATTGAGTGGAATTGTTTTAATGGCGATGTGGTTTTATGTTGAGTTTTTATGTATTTTAATATGTTGTTGTAGTTGTCATGTTGGTCTGAGTCCCTCGATAGAGGTGAGAAGGTCGGGGTACAAAAGTTTTAAATACAAATAAATAAATAAATAAATAAATAAATAAATAAATAGCAGAAACTCCAGGAACCATTTAGTTCAACTTCCTTCTGCCATGCAGGAAAAGCACAATCAAAGCACCCCCTGAGCAGTGGAAGTAGGAAGCAAGGAAGGCAATGGGAAAAGGATCTGGGTGGTAAGGGAGGAGGTGGAAAAGAAGGAAAGAGGAGGGAAAGCTTGGAGGAGGAGGGGAAGGGTACCGCAGAGCCTCTCGATATGCTTCATGGAGCTCCCAGGGCTCCGCGGAGCACACTTTGAGACCCACTGCTCTAGATTATATCCCGACAGTGACCCCCTTTGCTAAGCATTGGTTAGGAGTCTTGTAGAAGTAACCCATAAGATTGGCTTTATTGATTTTAACCTTTCTCTTTTTTGTCTGAAAAGAGTGAATTTAGAGAAGACTCCAAGACCACAAAAGCATCCACGAATGGCTCATGTAATGCTAGGGTCCCGCCTTTGTGCTGGATATTACGAGCCCCATTTAAATCCGGATTGATTTTCCATGGATGCAGAGACGAAAGACTCTTGGAAATATATTTGGTTGGACTGCGTCATTTCGGGGTGTGATTGGCAGTCCCTCCCATCATCAAAGCAACCTTGGGTTCTGCATATTATGACCTATGCTTATCAATAAGTTCCGACAGGCAGGTTGGTCTTATCCATCTCTATATTTGCACAGCTGGTTGTTCCCCCGAGAGAAGTTACTCTTGAAGTTCTTCAGAGTAAAAGTCAAAGTGGTCCCTGTTCAAGTGGTCCTTGGTCATAGTAGTCCCTATTCAAGTGGTCCCTGGTCAAGTGGTCCTTGGTCAAAGTGGTCCTTGGTCAAAGTAGTCCCTGGTCAAGTAGTCCATGGTCAAAGTGGTCCCTGTTCAAGTAGTCCTTGGCCATAGTGGTCCCTGGTCAAGTGGTCCTTGGTCATAGTAGTCCCTGGTCAAGTGGTCCATGGTCAAAGTGGTCCCTGTTCAAGTGGACCTTGGTCAAGTGGTCCTTGGTCAAAGTGGTCCTGTTCAAGTGGTCCTTGGTCAAAGTGGTCCCTGATCAAGTGGTCCTTGGTCATAGTAGTCCCTGGTCAAGTGGTCCATGGTCAAAGTGGTCCCTGTTCAAGTGGACCTTGGTCAAGTGGTCCTTGGTCAAAGTGGTCCTGTTCAAGTGGTCCTTGGTCAAAGTGGTCCCTGATCAAGTGGTCCTTGGTCATAGTAGTCCCTGGTCAAGTGGTCCATGGTCAAAGTGGTCCCTGTTCAAGTGGACCTTGGTCAAGTGGTCCTTGGTCAAAGTGGTCCCTGTTCAAGTGGTCCTTGGTCATAGTAGTCCCTGGTCAAGTGGTCCATGGTCAAAGTGGTCCCTGTTCAAGTGGACCTTGGTCAAGTGGTCCTTGGTCAAAGTGGTCCCTGTTCAAGTGGTCCTTGGTCATAGTAGTCCCTGGTCAAGTGGTCCATGGTCAAAGTGGTCCCTGTTCAAGTGGACCTTGGTCAAGTGGTCCTTGGTCAAAGTGGTCCTGTTCAAGTGGCCCTTGGTCAAAGTGGTCCCTGATCAAGTGGTCCATGGTCAAAGTGGTCCCTGTTCAAGTGGACCTTGGTCAAGTGGTCCTTGGTCAAAGTGGTCCCTGTTCAAGTGGTCCTTGGTCAAAGTGGTCCCTGTTCAAGTGGTCCTTGGTCAAAGTGGTCCCTGTTCAAGTAGTCCTTGGTCATAGTGGTCCCTGGTCAAGTGGTCCATGGTCAAAGTGGTCCCTGTTCAAGTGGACCTTGGTCAAAGTGGTCCCTGTTCAAGTGGTCCTTGATCAAAGTGGTCCCTGTTCAAGTAGTCCTTGGTCAACTGGTCTCTGGTCCTTGGTCAAGTGGTCCTTGGTCAAAGTGGTCCCTGTTTAAGTGGTTCCTGGTCAAGTGATCCCTGGTCTAAAGTGGTCCCAGGTCCACCATCCTTGGTCAAAGGGTTCCTTTTCAAGTGATCCTGGTCCAAGTGGTCCCAGGTCCAAGTGGTCGTTGGTCAAAATGGTTCCTAGTTAAGTGGCCCAGGTCAAAAAAGGTTGAGGAACCACTGCTATAAAGCAACCCTATGATGGTGTTTCTTCATGGAGGCAGAAGCTGGATCTACACTGCCTATAATCCAGATCACCAAAGCAGATAATGTCATTTTTTACAATTTAATTTGTCATTGACACACGGGGCAATTGCAGCACCGGGATTTGCTGCAATTTCTCTGCCATGTTTCCATTCGGTGGAATCCTGAAAAAGAACTTTTAGAGTTCTCTTCCCAAATCCTCTAGTGCTGCCAGTCTCAGGATGCCGTGGGAATCAACCACCATCATTAAAATGGAATCATTTGCGTTTGAACTGCTGAACTCTGACCCTAAAATCTCCCCTGCGTACATCTTTAAACATTAACCCAGAATCTATTATTGGCCAAAGGTATTCTACACCTGCTCTGGACCTGAAATGTTGAAGGGTTCCAAGGCTGGATCATGATATATGGATCCTATCTTATTTCCATTTGCTCTGGTAGACATCTAGAGCAGCTCCCTCCCTTAACTAAGCTGCATTGACCTTGATGTAGGACAGATTCTCTGTTGACTTGAGCACATGTGCATGCGGAAAGATATATATAATGAG
>JARBWK010003445.1:0-12365 GCA_030556195.1 Anolis apletophallus | reverse complement strand
ATAATGCAGTTATATGGTGGTGTAGATCTGTCTTTACATAACCAAGTATGTAGATATACCTGTAGGTAGTGCAAGAGATTATAGCTTTTGAATGTGAGGCCACATATGCATTACTATTACATGCTCAGTGGGTTTTTCTGTGTGCCTACGTAATGTACTAACCATGTTCCAGAATACAAATCGGTTGCATAATGCACAGAAGGCACAGCAGTCCATATCTGTATATTCACACCAGCTGGATAGGGGCAGAGCCATTAGGTTCAATCAAATATGATGGAACAACCTCACAAATGGATATATATCGTTCTGCCTTCCCACCACCTCAAAAAGTTGCCAAGTTTTTAAACAGAAAAACTCACCCTAGAGCAAAGTTATGTTTCCGCTTGCTCCTGAATAGTTTACTGAGCAGATATATTTAAGTGAACACTGTCACACTTTATAACTTTGCAATAACAAATACACTTTGTTTAGAATTATTTGATTTATGTCAACGAATTTCTCATTTTCTACTTCTTTATATATTCTATTCTCATCCTGCAGCTATTTCAATTTTATCTTATCCATTTTGCCCCAATCTTCCTGGTTTGCTTATGTTGGAGCCAGATTTATAATGCATAGAACGTTTATTGCACAGAACTCGCTTCCTTTTACTGTACATAAAATCTTTCAAATATGCCAGAATTACAGTAGAATAACATTCATATGGTGATCTTCCATCTTGCTACCTGACTCCTTGAAAATTCATTGTTGCCAGTTCTAGTTCAAAGCCATTCAATTGTATCTCCTGGCAGAGTAGAGAATAATAAGCAAGAGATTCTCTGAATGGAAAGACCAAACAAATGGGGTGAACACTTAATAACTAACAAGTAGAAAAAGCCTGTCTTTGATGAGATACAGGATTCTCATTTTCAGATACTTGTTGCACATTACAATAAGACACAGCCCTCTTGTAGCACCTTTCATCTTCAAGACCTGAACAAACATTTACTAATTAATCTTCAAAATGCTACCACACATTATTACTGTATTCTTTTGATGTGAGATTTGTAACACCTTCTCAAAGAGTATTTATAGGAAGTATTAATCATTCATAGCTGTAAGCACATTGACTCTTGCATTGTGGAAGCACACTTCTTTAAAAGGCATAAAGGCAAAAGGGTGTTATATTCTATTTATTTATAGGGCCAGAATGGTGGGAGGTTTCAGTGTTGGACTAGGACCACCAGAAGAAAGTGTGAAACCCTACTCAGCTATGGGTGATCTTGGTCAAGTCACACTGTCACAGTCTCAGCGGATGGCAAAAGCAAACCTCCCTGGCATAAATCTTGTGAAGAAAACCCTGTGATAGCATCTCCATTAAGTAAGGATTGATTTGAAAGCACATTAACAACAACAAGATATGGATCTATTAACAAATCAACAGTCTGGTAGTAAATAAGATGCATAAAATGTAGCCTCCTGAGACATGAAGAAATAAAAATAGTTAAAACTGTACACATTTCTCTCTATTGCACACACACATACATGTATAGTTTTTTTTTGAAGTGATGTGAATATAATTTAAAATAAACAAATTAGAGCAATTTCAAGCATTAAATGCCACACAGAATACCAGAAACACTGGAAGAGATGGAACCAGCCTAACTTCCCATTGTACAGTATGGAGTTACACAGTTGAGCTTTGGCTATAGAGAAAGCCTGTTATGTGAACTTACCAACCTATCTTCACAAGGACATGGAACAGGGTCTCCTCTGAGGAGCTCAAGTTTCTTACATTCTCATATGGGAGGAGGTGGTCTTTCAGATTGCCTGAATCCCAGCTGTTTAGGAGTTTTTAGGTCAAAACCTACACCTTGAATTAAGCTTGGAAGTAAATCGGGAGTTCTTTTAAGCCTGGTGTTATGTGATCTCCAGTGCACACCTGACAGCAGTATGGCTGTTGTATTTCACATGTGCTGCAGTTTCTGAATGCTTTTCAAGGGCAGCCCCACATTTAGTGGAGTGCAATCAGGAAGTAAATGAAGCATGAACCACTGGTCTCTCTGCTTTCACTCTCATATTTATGTAAATGTTTCATGTGTATGTATTCTGAAAGTCAGCATGGTGTAGTGGTTTCAGTATTGGACTAGTATACTGAGAGACCAGGAGTTGAATTCCCTGCTTGACCATGGAGGGCGAACCACTCTGAGAAAATTCTGCCAAGAAAATTCAATCGTAGGTTCACAATAGGTCACCGTACGTTTTAAAAAATGAGTAGAAGATAGTCAGCAGCAGCAACATGTTTATTCTGAACCATTTCTCAGTCTATATAGCAGTTAACAATAGCAGGGTTGATTAGAGGGGAGAACATATTTAGTCGAGTTGGTGAAAATTCTGCCAAGAAAGCTCCATCATAAGTTCACAAAAGGTCACCATAAGTTTAAAAAATGAATAGAAGATACACAGCAGCAACAACATGTTTATTCTGATCAATTCCTCAGACTATATAGCAGTTAACAACAGCAAGTTTGATTAGAGGGGAGAACATATTAAGTAGCAGAGTTGGTGAAACTCCTCAGACCTTCCATAGAAAAAAAATGTTCCAGGCCACTTTTAAAATCTTTATTTCAAAGTATGTTCATTTACGTTACCCACAGTTGTAGTTGTTCTCCATTGCCCTCACTTGCTTTCATGTAATCTAACCTGACTAAGCATGTATGACTGAAAGAACAAATGCAAACCGGAGGAGACACTAATATGTTCTGGGAATGTTTACTGAAATAATTATTATGAGTTTTGACATACTCATAATAAGCTCTCTTTGGAGAAAGTCTACAGTTCAGTTGCAAATATGTGCTTCACATGAGAAAATTTAAAGTTCAACCCTTGATATCCTCTAATGATAATGAGTGAGGTAGAAGGGGAAAACCACATATATTCAGATCCTTTTCTTATAGCTAAATGACATATCCAAAATTATGGTGTGCATTAGATTTACATAACATGACAATCTTAGTGCTCAGCCAAAGCAAAAGGGAAGCTGCTTCAAGAGCCCCCTGAGTTTCTATTTGAGGGATGTCATTTTAGAACATAAGAACATAAGAAGAGCCATGCTGAATCGGACCTCAGCCCATCTAGTCCAGCATTCTGTATCACACAGTGGCCCACTAGTTGTACACGGGGATCTCGAGCAGAAGGGAGGGCAAAACCTGACCTGCTCCCGACCCCCACAAACCAGTACCAGGGGAAATCCTGCCTACCTCAACCAACTCTGAGGTGGCACTTGAATGTCCTTTTCAGTAACTACCGATACACTTGGCATCCATGAATCTGTCTAATCCTGCCTTGAAGTTGTTCAGGCTGACAGCTGTCACAACCTCTTCTGGAAGTGAGTTCCATAACCCAATGACCCTCTGGGTGAAGAAATATTTCCCTTTATTAGTCCTAATTTTCCTACCTTGGAGCTTCAGGGAGTGCCCTCTAGTCCTAGTGTTTTGTGACAAAGAAAATAATTTTCTTTATTCACCTTTTCTATCCCATGCATGATTTTATACACTTCGATCAAGTCACCTCTTAAACGCCGTCTTTCAAGGCTGAAAAGACCAAGGCGTTGCAACCTAATTTCATACGGGAGCTGCTCCATCCCTTGGATCATTTTTGTTACCCTTTTCTGTACCTTTTCAGTTCCGTTATATCCTTCTTAAGGTGCGGAGACCAGAATTGTACACAGTACTCCAAATGTGGCCTTACCATAGATTTGTAGAGAGGTAATACAACATTTGCTGACCTATTTTCGATTCCCTTTCTGATCATGCCTAGCATAGAATTTGCTTTTTTCACTGCTGCTGCGCACTGGGTTGACATCTTCATTGAGCTGTCCACCAAAACCCCAAGATCCCTTTCCTGGTTTGTCTCGGAAAGCTTTGACCCCATCAATTTGTAGGTGTAGTTGGGGTTCTTGCCCCGATGTGCATGACTTTACACTTGTTTAGGTTAAAATGCATTTGCCACTTTGTTGCCCATTCACTCAATTTCGAGAGATCTTTCTGGAGCTCTTTACAATCAGTTTCATTTTTAACTACCCTGAACAATTTAGTGTCGTCTGCAAACTTTGCTACCTCAGAATTCACTCCTACATCCAGATCATTAATGAATAAATTAAAAAGTAACTGTCCCAAAACTGAACCTTGGGGTACGCCACTTCTCACCTCTTTCCACCCAGAGAAATGTCCATTTATTACCACCCTTTGTTTCCTACAGTTTAGCCAGGTTCCAATCCAGGACAAGACCTGTCCTCTGATTCCATGGCTGAAGAGCTTATTTAGGAGCCTTTGGTGAGGACTTTGTCAAAAGCCTTTTGAAAGTCAAGGTAAACAATATCAATTGGGTCCCCTTATCTATGTGTTTATTTACACCCTCAAAGAATTCTAACAAGTTAGTAAGACATGATTTGCCTTTGCAGAAACCATGTTGATTTTCCTTCAGCAATGCCTGTTCTTCTATGTGCCTAGTAATTTTTTCTTTAATAATGGTTTCCATCACTTTGCCTGGAACTGAGGTTAAACTGACTGGTCTATAATTTCCTGGATCACCTCTGGATCCTTTCTTGAAAATCGGTGTTACATTTGCCTCCCTCCAGTCCTCGGGTACAGTGCCTGATCTTAGAGAAAGGTTATATATCTTAGCTAGAAGTTCAGCAATTTCACACTTGAGTTCCTTAAGAACTCTGGGGTGGATGCCGTCTGGACCTGGTGATTTGTTGACATTTAGTTTAGTAAGGCATATGAGAACATCCTCCTTGTTTATCTCTATCTGTTTTAATTCTTTTAATTCCCTCCCTGAAAAAACTGACTCAGCTGCAGGCATATGTTGTCTGTCCTCCTGTGTGAAAACGGAGGCAAAGAAGTCATTTAGCCGCTCAGCAATCTCCTTGTCTTCGCTGATTTTCCCTTTCTGACCATTGTCGTCCGAGTGGCCCAACTGCTTTTCTAGTTGGGTTCCTGCTTCTGATGTACTTAAAGAAGTTTTTGTTGTTTTTAATATTCTTTGCTATGTGTGCCTCAAAATCTCTCTTGGCTTTCCTGACTGTTGCTTTGCATTTAGTTTGCCAGAGCTTGTGTTCCTTTCTGTTCTCCTCGGTAGGAAGAGCCTTCCATTTCTTAAATGAGTTTTTCTTCTTTCCAATCACATCTTTTACTTCATTTGTAAGCCATACTGGTGTCCTTTTGGACTTTCCATGCCTCTTTCTTTTTATTGGAATGCATTTTAGTTCGGCCTGTTTTAAGGCATTTTTTTTTAAATGAAGAAATAAGGCAAACTGTTTAATTCTTTTCAGTTTTTCTCTTTACATTGTTAGCTTCATTTACTGGGTTTCTGACATCATGCAGTCACAGTCTCATTCACTTTGCTTTCAGGATGTCATTTTAATAATGGATATTAGTTAGATAAAGCAAAATATCCAAACTGCTTTTATTTGACTTGGATAAAACAGTTATGAATGATCCTTCAGTTTAAGTAATCTGAACATTTTCCACCATCAAATTGAATTAAAGCCACCGTTATAATAGTTCCTGAATTCAGTCTGGCAACTGCATTTCTTTAAGAGATGTCAGATTTTTCTTAAGGCATTTTTAAACAGTTTCCAAGCATTTTGGAGGGATTTGATTTTTTTAACTGCTCCTTTTAGTTTGTTCTTTACAATTTTTCTCATTTTGGTGAAATTCCCTTTGTGAAAGTTTAATGTCTCCGTGTTAGTTTTCACTGACAGTTTGCTATCCAAACTTACGTTGAAGGTTATTGTGTTATGGTCACTGGTACCTATGGGCTCAGCTACAAGGACATCTTGAACGAGATCTTGTTCATTAGTTAGCACCAAGTCCAGGATCCCCTTTCCCCTGGTTGGTTCCATGACCATCTGCTCAAGGGAATAATCAGCTAGCATGTCGAGGAACCTTGTCTCTCTTTCATGCGTAGAACAAGAATTTGGCCAATCTATTTGGGGATAGTTGAAGTCCCCTATTATGACTAATGTATTTCTTTTTGAGGCCTGTTTAACTTCATTTTCCAGATAGCAGTCTGCCTCTGGAGTTTGGTTGGGAGGGCGATAGCAGATCCCTAGTGCTAGATTAGTTTTTTGTCCTGGGACTTTTATCCACAATGTTTCTGTAGGTGAGTTTGAAATTTCTTGAAGTTCTAATTCATGAGATTCTAGCTCTTCATTTATGTACAAGGCCACACCACCACCATTTTTCCCTCTCCTGTCTTTCCTGTACAGTTTATAACCTGGAATCTTTGTGTCTCATTTGTTTTCCTCTGTCCACCAGGTTTCTGTTATGCCAATAATATCAATATTTTTTATTTTGCCAAATATTCCAACTCCCTATTTTTGTTCGAAGGCTTCTAGCGTTTGCGTACAGACATTTATATTTATTTCTCTGGTGCACTTTCAACTTTGGCTGTTTGTGACAATTTGTAGAAGGCCTACCATGTCCTACCTCTCGACTACTACTATCTGTCTTTTCTGTTGACTCAGCCATTTGTGTGTGGATTTCATCCTCCATACTTGGCATTTCACCCTCTCGAACCGGAAGCTGCCCAGCTCCTGTCGACTTTCCCCTAGGAATCAGTTTAAAAGCTGCTCTGAAATCTTTTTAATATTAATCGCCAGCAGTCTGGTTCCATTTTCGTTCAAGTGTAACCCATCCCTTTTGTAAAGGTCTGGCTTTCCTGAAAATGTTCCCCAGTTCCTAACAAATCTAAATCCTTCCTCTCAACACCACTGCCTCATCCACGCATTGAAGCTCCTGAGCTCTGCCTGTCTGGCTGTCCCTGTGCGTGGAACAGGTAGCATTTCCGAGAATGCTACCTTTGAGGTCCTGGACCTTAATCTTCTACCTAGCAACCTAAATTTGGCTTCCAGGACCATCCGCTTAGCCTTCCCAATGTCATTGGTACCAATGTGTACCACGACCACTGGCTCCACCCCAGCACTATCTACCAGCCTATCTAGATGCCTCGTAATGTCCGCGACCTTTGCACCCGGCAGGCAATTTACCATGCGGTCATCACGTCCATCACAAACCCAGCTTTCTATGTTCCGGACAATCAAATCACCTACTACTAGAAGCCCACCTCCTACCACCCATCGAGAAGTATCTTCGGTGCAAGAGCATATGGGCACAGCCTCTGAGGAAGGGGTTCCAACTAAGGGAGCCGGTCCCTCTTCCTCAGACTGATGTTCTCCCTGCCCAAGACCCCCATTTTCCAAGGCAGCTGGAGGGCTGCTCATCACGGTGTGGGATGCTCCTATTGCATCTCTGGAGATCTTATCCTCCAGCCTCACTTCCTCTCTGTGCTTCTCCAGGTCTGCTACCTTGGCTTCAAGGGAAGAAACACGTTCCCTGGGAGCCAGGAGCTCACTGCAGTGAACGCACACCTAAGACTTCTGCCCGGCAGGCAGATAGTCATACATGTGACACTCGATGCAAAACACTGGGAACCCCCCCTCCCTCTGCTGGCTGACTACCTCCATTTCTTATTAATATGTTTTTTGTAGATTAACTGTTTGTTGTGGTCTTAATTTACTTAATTTAATTTTTTACAAGTCTTTGGATATTTCTTTTCCGACTTGTTACAAGTTTATGCTGTATCGCGCGCCTATCGGCGCGCGGGCTGCTAACAAAGACCTACTAGCAGCTAAAGCAATACTAGAATCTAAACAACAAATTTACCCCAGGAACTTACCAGTGCTCCTTTCTTTCTCCTTTATTTATTTTCTGTTTTATTCCTTATTTGAAAGTAGTCTGCTTGATCTGCTTCTCACAAGGACAGTTTGCCATGGCTCAATCTAAGCAATTGATGTGTAGTTTGGTGAAGCATCAGTTTGATCCCAAACTACAGCCCCCATGAAACCATAGCATTGAACCAGGGGAGTTAAAGTGGATTCATTCTACAGAACAGATGCACTCCAAGGTTTTTTTTCATTGCTGAAATCTTTGGTGTGTTTGTTTCCAGTCTCTTGACTATTTAATTTAAAAATAGTTCTTCAGAAAGTGAAAATTCTTTCTTGACATTTCTGGTTTGGTTTGTTTTTGTTTTTAGAATTTCTGAGGGGCTCAAGATGGAAAAGACAGAATCCTGGCTTCATTGCAATTGACTGTTGCTCTATCTAGTTAAATAATGAATGCTGTGCTTTCTAAATCTCAAGGAAGAAATGGTAAATACATTGGGTTTCATTTAATAAAAATGCTGCCAGCACCATCTTATCTACCTAGTTGTCGATTTTCCCTGTTTGTGTTTTGTTACTGCCCTTCATTCCACACACACACATACCCACCACTGTGAGATTGTTCATTTATAGTTTGATCTCTGATTTGATGGGATCAGCTATGTAACTAATTGAATAATGAGGAACTGGCAAGAGGAGAGTGGGAAGTGTTTCTGAACAGAATATAAAGAAACTTGAGTATTGGTAAACTGTCTTTTTATAGTGTGCCAGGAGGTGGGGGCAAGGAAAGGATAAACCCCTCATCAAAACTGCTAGTTCTAGTCAAGTGTAGAAACTGGAGAATATTTTCTACAATTCTGTTACTTTGCACAGATTCAATTAATGGTATTATCCTTCAAATGTTTAATTAGGGAGATGCTCCACTGAATCGAATAGGTGCTTGTTTTCTACAATATATCTAGTTTCTGCAATCTTTTTTTTAAAATAAATCTTTATTTGGTTTTCACAAATCGCAAGTAAAAGCAGTCTAAAGAATAGAGTAATAGTAGAAAAAAGAAAAAAGTCCTCAGGTGGTACAGAGTGACCACCTTCGGATATTGAGAATTAAGAGGAATAGGAAAATACAATAGCAGTGCTCATGGAAATAGTAAGTTGGAGAGAAGACAAGCTTTCCTTGTCTTGTTTTACAGGTGATGTTTTTCGAATACATTCGTTTTTCACATCTCTGTTTTCCCGACCCTTCCGCCACCGACCTATAATTAAGGAATATATCACATGTTTAGCTTTACACTTTAACCTTTATCTTAACCCAGGCCTACATCTCTATGTCAACTTTACATTCAATTCTACAGTATTCCTGAAGGAGCGACCAGTCCCATTTATCCGAGCAGTTTTGTCCGTTGTTCCCTTCTCTCATGCCTCCGTTAGTTTTTCCATGAGACCAATGTCCAATAATTTATGTCTCCATTCTTCCCTTGTGGGAACCGTCTCTGTCCTCCAGTAGGTGGCAAAGAGGGTCTTGGCCGCTGTTATTGCCAATATAAATATTCTGCTTTCGCTTCTATTGAGTTCATTATCTGTGATCCCTAACAGGAATTTTTCTGGACTTTTTCTTATCTTTTTCCCGAAGTTTCTCTACCTCTCTGTGGACCATACTCCAGAATTTTTTTTGTTTTGGGACAGAGCCAAAACATGTGAAAGAATGTGCCACTGCGATTATTACAAATCCAGCAATTTGGTTTTGTTTTTTTATATATATTGGCTAATTTTACCGGGGTGAGATACCACCTATATAGTGTCTTAATCCAATTTTCTCTATATTTATAGCATAAAGAAATATTTACATTTTTTCCATATAGTTCTCCAGGTCTCTGGATTTATTCCATAGCCAATATTTCTTGACCATTCCTTCACATGTGCTCCGTTACATTCGTTTCCGTTATCTTTTTTTAATAGTATTTTGTATATTCTGGCCATCGATTTGGCCTCTTTGCCCATAATCGCTTCTTCCAGCTCCGTCTCTTTACTTTCCCAACCCCTTTTTGCGTCTTCTTTCGCTCTTTCTCTTAGCTGAAAGTACGGAAACCAACCCATATCATATCCCTCTCCCTTCAGTTGACTTCTGGTCTTCACGGTCCAGTCTGTTCCATCTGTCTCAAGTAAATCCTTGTATTTTATCCATTTGTCATTCTCTAATTGTCTTATTTGGTGGGCTTCATTTGGAGACACCCAAAGGGGTATCTTTTCGCTCATTTGTTTCTTATATTTCTCCCATACCTTTATCAAAGGCTTTCTTATAAAATGGTCATTTACTTTTCTATCCACTTTTACCTTTCCATACCAGAGGTAACCGTGAAGACCAAAATTCAGTCCGTATCCTTCAATGCTTAAGATCCTATCCCCCACCAATCCACACCAATTCCTCAGCCAGTTGAGGCAACTAGCCTCGAAGTATAGTCTCAGATTCGGCACTCCCAATCCCCCTCCATCTTTCGAGGCTTGCAACACTTTCATTTTGACTCTTGGCTTTTTCCCCGCCCAGATGAATTTGGCAAGATCTTTGTTCCAGGTGTCAAAATGAGAAGTTTTTGGGACTACAGGAATTGTTGTGAAGAGGAAGATCATTCTCGGTAATATGTTCATTTTAATGGTGGCAATTCTGCCCAGGAAGGACAGGTTAAGTCTGGACCATCTCTGTATATCTTTCTTGATTTCGTTCCACTTCGTTTTATAGTTATTTTTAAAGATCTGTGAGTTCTTTGGAGTTATCGTCACCCCCAGGTATTTGACTTTATTGGAGATTTTCATCTCTATCATTTCTTGTAGAGTCTGTTTATTCTTCTCTGTTATATTTTTTACCAGCACTTGCGTTTTGTTTCTATTTATAACGAAGCCTGCTACTTTTCCGAATTCTTCAATTTTTTTGATCCACTGTCGGATAGAATTTCTGGGGTCTTCTATTATCAAGGCCAGATCATCTGCGTATGCCTGGCACTTAATTTTTTCTTTCTTAATTTGTATTCCCCGCAGACCATCGTCCTTTCTAATATCCTCCAATAATATCTCCAGTACTAAAATGAACAACAGGGGGGAGAGTGGGCAGCCCTGTCTTACTCCCTTTTGGATTTTGACCCTCTTAGATTTTTCTTGATTGACTATTATGCTGGCATATTGTTCCGTGTATATGGCTTGGAACGCATTTATCATGTGGTATCCAATGTCTAGCTCCTTCAGGAGTGTTTCCACAAATTCCCAGGTTGTTCTGTCAAAGGCCTTTTCGGCATCCACGAAAACGAAGGCCACTTCCCTATCAATATTTTTTTCATAATATTCTAATGCGTCTATTATAATTCTTATATTGGTCTTTAACTGTCCGGTAAAAACCCATTTTGATCCTCCTTTATCCAATTTCCCAAATTTTTTAAAAATCTTTCTGCCAATATACTTGTAAACAATTTGTAGTCTGTATTTAGAAGAGAGATTGGCCTGTAGTTCGCGGGGTCTTCCGGGTCCTTACCTGGTTTATGAATGAGCATGACATTGGACCCCTTCCATGACTTGGGCGTTCTGCCCTTTTGTAATATGCCATTAAATAGTTTCTGCAATCTTGAGGACTTGGGGTCAAACATTCAGCATGGTTAAATAAGAATGTCTGGGAGTGTTTCCCCTTGAAGAAAACCCCAAGGAATTTTATGTACACCAAACTTGATTGAAAAAACATAAAATCACATATACACATTTTGCTTTATAAATATAGAACCGAAAGATCAAATATTTAACTTCAAAAAGATAAACCAACCAAAAAATAGTGATGAATCTCTGTGAGAGATATCCACTTAATCTGAAACTGCTTGCCTTTTTTTTATTGTGTTTGTTAAATGTGCTGTGACAAGCTTGTCATGCAGTAAGCAAAGAGGTTGTGAAAATAGCATTTTCAGTTTCGAGAGCTACCTTGGCATTATTGAGACAACTATTGTGCCGCCCCAAGGGGGCTTGAATATTTGTTTTGTGGGTACTTTCCATGTGGCTGTTTTTGATGTTAGTTTCCCCCCTTCGCCATGTTGTTTTAAGTCATGTGACCTTTAGGCTTGTCATGTGGCCCCAGGGTCTCTGGGTGATCCACCCTCGGGTCCGCCCCTTTGGAGAGGTTATATAAAGGGGCCCTCGGCTTGCCTCGCTCTCTTCCAGCACCATCAGGACACAGAGCAAGTCTTAGAGCAGACGGCTCCAAAGGGAACCGTTTTACTGCTAGGTTAATCTACGTTTCCAACCAGGATTCCCAGTAACAGGAAGACCCGTCTTCAACAAGGACTGAGATTCTGGGGAGTGCTAAAGGACCCAGTTTGCCTGCACTCCAGGAGACAACAGGACACCTTTGGACTTTGACGAGAGGTACCGCCTTTGATGTTACTTGACGCATCGGGGCTGAAATCCCTTTTTGGACATTGCGAGTAACCAAGCTTAAGCCATCAGTTTTATGCTGATTGTTCCAATAAATTTCCTTTTGGCCCTCAGTTTGCGTCAACGTCCAGCATGTGGACCACGGAGCCTGACATTCCAAAATGACAGAAGTCAGATTTGTCTGACGCCGTGGCTTCGCTGCAAGGTGGAGGCTAGAGCTTCCAGCCAGGGAAGAGGCCACCTGTTGGACAGATTCTTC